>CM023360.1:34418583-34634118 GCA_013282895.1 Eriosoma lanigerum
ATAATAATAATAATAATAATAATAAAAATAATAATAATAATAATAATCATAATCATAATCATAATAATAATAATAATAAAATCAACTAATATTTGTAAAAAATAATAATATAAGTCGAGAATAAAAAGAAGAGGTAGCAGAGTAGCGACTATAGTATATAATATTATATAGCGCAGTCGCGCAGACGTGATACGGAACGTGTTATTGTATTATTAATATTGTTTTTTACTTTAATTTTAACAAAAAAAAAGTAAATAACATAATATGATACAGAATAATAATTTTCTGTAGATGGAAATTTCATCTAAAATCTATATATTATATCATAATATAGTCATCATACACACGAAAAACATTATTCGTCAGATAAACTCACATAATTATATTGTATATATTTTGTGTACCGTCTCGACTCGAAAAAACAGTCCAAATATGATTTTTTTTTTTTTTTGAAAATAAAAAATATCTCTCCAATCACAGTGGGGTGCGCGCGATTAAAATATCTAATATATTATTATTATAAATTGTTTTCTCTTTTTTAATTCTCGGTACGACCGAGACCACCAAAAAAACTTTTCTCGTCAATATATCATATCAACATAATATCATAATTAATACAATATTATCGTTTTGCGCGCGCTAATATAAAATAATAATAACTTTAATAAAAATGCGAACGAATACATCGCAACGAACATAATAATAATAATAATAATAATAATTAAATATAAATAATAATTATAAATATTATAAACACGACGACGAGGCTACTACTTTTCGGTAATCGTCACAGACGATAAGTGTCTGGGAAAACAGTTTCGCAACGTCGTCGTCGTCGTCGTCGTCGTCATCGTCATGATGATATAATAATGAAAAAAAAAAAAAAAAACCATTATTATTGTGAACGAATAATAACGACAACTTAAATTATTAATTATTATTGTGATTAATTTAATAAAAAAATGTAAACGACGACGATGAGGAAGTTTTTTTGATCGACGCGTTCGTCGCGGCGACTACGTCGTTTTGGTCAGAGTTGCGGCTTTTTCAGCAACCGTTTCTGTCGGCAGTCGTACACGCGCCGGCAGAAGAATATCAGATCGGACTGCGCTCCGTCGGCGGGCAGCTGTCTGGCCCGCGGATTCGCCTCTCGTAACGGCGGCACCACCGCTTTGCATAACACCAAGTTCTCTTGTACGGATTTTACGCGTTTCCTGTACCTATAAAAATAAAAGTGAAACAATTGAATAAAATAATACTGCAGCACATAAAGGGAAAAAAAAACACTACACAATTCTAATTTAAACGCAATTAAAATTTTTGGAAGAAAACAATTTTGATAGACAGACGCATAATAATATAGATAAACTGAAAATCTTATCGCCACACTCCTCTGGAGAAGTAAAGGATTATACAATTATGCGGAATATAGCAGCCATGTTCGCCGTTATTTATTTCGAATAAACTCAATTGTATATTCGATTAAATATAAAACTATTCAAATTCGACATTTAAATAATAGTTCATTAAAATCACAAACCATAATCGAAACATAGAATTGTGAAATATTTAAAAATTAGGTACCTAGATAATAATTCATACAATTTAACGCTATTGACTAAAATAATACATTTTTTTTTTAAAGAAAAATACCTACTCCTGCTGTGGCGTGCTCAGTTTTTTTGATGGGGGGGGGGATTAAACGTTGGGCAAAAACAAAAACACAACGGGCGGGCCCCCCCCCCCCTCGAACCTCATAATTTTAAATTTTATTTACATTATCCATTATAAATTTTAATAAAAAAAAATTTACCTAAAATCAAAACTCAATTAGTTATCATGAAATTTTAAATTTTAAATAACAGAAACCATAATTTTGCCGATTTTCCACCATTTTTTTTGGAGTTTTTCCCCTCCCAAGGAAAAACTTTTGAGAAATTTGAAAAATGAGCTAAATAAAGTACCAACTAGACGCGATTTGCTGTACTCCTGACATGCAAGATGCTAAATTTCAATATTTTCACCATCGATGCGATTTAAAAAATATAAAGTGAAATGACGAGGAAATCCGTCTAGATCCGACAACAGTTGTCGCCGTCGACAACACAATAATTGAATAATGTATAAATTATATATTTTATTTGATCTGTTTGCGCGACCATTGACCAATTTCGTAATTGAGGTTATTATAATATAATTTATATTAATATTAATAAAACATCACATGTACACATCCTAAACACGAATATCGTTAGAATTATTTGTGTTACATTCAGTCAAGGCTGTGCAAAAATGTAGTTATAATTTTTAACTTATATAAAATAGTAAAGCAAATATTATTGATATATATATTTCTCTTTTAAAATAAAATAGAATACGTCGATGATAACTCAGTATTGAAATATTATAAATTCATAACAAATTCAAATGCAAATTTACATAAATACATTTATTTACTACAGTAATACGATTTTAAATAAACGTGTTAGGTACTTGTATATAAAGTGCGAGTAGTCAATTAAAATTAATAATGTTAATAAGTGATAAAATTGTTAAAAAAATCAAGTTTTTACAAAGTTTTTTTTATATATCATTAGTGTTACAATATTATTACAATAATAATAATATGATAATAATAAACGGCAGGGCATTGTAAATTCAACGAAATACGGCATTACGATATGTACATTGTACGTCGCAAATTATTATTTAAATATCAAAACACGATATAATATCATCGAAATGGCATATTATTATTATTACTAGGTATTTCGTAATTTAAATACGTTTACGATTTTCAATATTACATACATTTTTGCGTGTGCATATTATCATCGTAATACGAACGTCATTTTCGTCGGATGACGTGTTGATTTTTTTTAAATTACAGATTTTAAAACTGATTTCTTGGTAAAATACATTTTTGTTACGATATAATATACAATATATTATTATCATTATGTGGTTGTTCGTGTTTTTCTGATAAACGTCATTTTTTTAATCTTTTATGTAGCGGATAAAAACAAACATATAAAACCAAGTCAAATAATAATAAAAAAAAGTACGTGTAACGCATAAAAGAAAAAAATGAATATTACATTGTTATCATTGTTAATGAAAATCAATATTATATACATGAATTAAATATATATACGATTTAGACGAGAGAAAACAATTCGATTATTATTGAAAACGTAAAAATATTCAATTGCATTAATAGGTTTGGGCCATAAGTTGTCGATAAAATACAATATAAATTTTGTCCAAACATTTCAATATAATTATACATTTTATAAATTAAAAAGGGTACGCCCTATATTGCAAAGATATTTTATTTAGTACTGATTTCAAAGATGCATCACAAATTAGTTAAAATATATTGAGGTGAGTTAGTTAAGGTAAAATAATCGTTACAGGATAAAATGTAATAGTTAAAATAAATACCTACGTTTAACCCATTAAAAGTTTATTAGTAATATAAATTTCGAACTTGTAAAAAATGGCATATTTAATACATATAAAAAAATTTGCTATTTAACTGAATTTTTAAAAATAAGTTTAAATCGGGCTTATTAAATACACTTTAATTATTTAATTTCCGAAAATAATCAACTATTTGAGTTTAAATGTTTAGAACACAAAATAATATTTTTATAATTTTGCTCATCTGCGCACTTTTAATAACAATTAATATTCATGTTATAAATGCTTTACGAATGAGATAACATATACACTGATTATATAACTACTGATGTACAGGAAATATACAGACTGTATGACAAATATTTGAATATATTAACAGTTTAAAATTGTCAAATCATCGTAACACACTCTGTATATTATAACAATTAACAACAATAAAGGTAGAACAATAATTAACATAGAACCGTGACCGAAGATGTATGTTGTTTTTAATATATATCAATCATAATATGTAGGTATTACTTATTTCGAATATTATTAATTTATAATATTATCTAATTGAATTTGCAATAATTACAATATATTACAATTATTGATATTATAATTTTCAACATACATTTAAGACGACGAAAATAAAATAATATCATTATTTTTAGAGCTTCGTAATTTTTAAGGACCATGCGTAGAACTCATAATTTTATAGGTTATACATATTACAATGATAATGTTTTCACCTCACCAATCCTCTACAGGGGACAATTTTTGAATGTTGTAAAGGGACTGAAGTAAGAAACTCTCTCGAATGTATACTAATAACTCATTAGCTCAACTTCAGGTTTACTGGACAAGTGGCGTCAAGTCTCATACAGGTGTAAACGTTCTCTGGTCATTTTTGGTATATATAATACCGAAATAAATGGTACTATAAAAAAATATACAATAATGTATAATCTTTACCTGGAATTATTACTAGCCAATTTATTTTGGTAAAATAAACTTTATAATATCGTTATTTTTCTCGTGTTTTTTTTAACTGAAATTGTGTTTTAACATATATTGTGAATTTTAAATTTTTCGCCATTTGTGATATTTTGGGTTTAAAATAATGTATCTATGTTCTATAATATGTGACTTTTAGATAGATCGGATGTAAACAGGGAGATTTACGATCGCAAGTACAAAAGTATGTCTCGCCTCCCATGGAAAATTCACCCGAATTAGGTTAGATTGTTGAGTGATTATTACACTTTTATCTTAAATATTATAATAATTGATACAAACCTGCAGTACTCGTTGAATGTCAACACGTAACAACGGTCGTCGATGCAGGCCACGCTGTTGACGTCTCTGTGTTTTGACGCAAACAATTCATCAGGCATATCGTCCTTTTGCCGTCCCTGTTTCGTGTGTTCTGGCCTGTAATACCACAACAGCGACATCATCATTTCTCCTGTGAACAAATGAAAAGGCGTTAGGAAAAATAAGAAATCACCAAAAAGTACATACAATTTATTGATTGACGCGCGATTTAATTATAAGTTTATAAGTGAAAGTTATATATATATTAATATTTAATTCTAATTATACATTATTAATGAGTAAAAAACTCAAAGAATGGTATCAGGGGACAGCGATTGAGAATTGTGAAAGTAATCTAAAAAAGACTTACTATGCTACACATGGTGGAATCAAGTCTCTATAATATTCATAACCATAGAAGGAAAACTGATGGGAAACTAACCTTTAGGAAGACTGTGTTTATGACGGGAAGATTATGTAGGAACATATTATAAATACAAATTATATAATATGCATGAGGATTGGGACAAATCGAGATAATTGTTTAAAGGAACGCAGACAAAAGCAAAGAATAAAACTAGGTAGTTAATAGTTCAGGGTTCGGGTGTTCTTAATTTTTTTTTTTTTAGATTACTGATCCTTTTTAAAAATATAAATATAAATAAGAAAAAATTGTATTATTTAAATAAAGTAAAATTACTGGATATAATATTAGTCAATAGTTCTTTGAATACCAAACTTATAATGCAAATATATATATTAGCAATTGGGTTACTTACCGTTGACAGGGTCCTCCCATAAGTTGGCGATTTTGGCTATGAACGGTAAATCGTTTCTACGAGAACCAGACTTTAGGAGTACGCAATCTCTCGCGTATATCGTGTCGCCTTGCATGTGACGCATACACGGGTAACATTTCCTCAACACCGGCGTGTCATCGTTCTGCAAACACAATTGAAGTTTAAAGAATAAATTCCATTTAAATATTATCTCATCCGTAAATATAAATTCGAAAAATTCGGAAAAATCGTCCGTTTAATGTAAAACACTAGAAATATGCTATAAATATTTATTTTTATCCGATTTACGCGGATGAATTTTCTGAATATCTGAATATATAATATAATGCAATTTCAAATATTTGAGATTATATAAATACTTTTTCCTGACACCGTTAAATTATTGTCGATGATTATTATTATTTATTATATTATAATATATTAAGTAAAAACGATACAGTAACCATATCAGTATAGTGTATAAAATAGTAAGTTGAAAAATCAACAATTAATTATTTTTATCTTTATGTACCTCTAGGTAAACGGGTCGTTTGAACGGTTTTCCCTGCCACATCCAACCATTAGACCACCTGGGCGTCATGTCTTGGTTCTTAAGTCGCGATAGCTGCGCAAATTCTTCACGCATACGCTGCTCCAGTTCCCTCTTCATTGCATCTAAAATATGAAAAAAAGCCATAACAATAACAAATCTAGAAAATTAAAAAATATAGAAAATATATCCCTTCCACGCATATTTCAGTTATTGCTACTTATTGTAATCAATAAAACATTTGGGACAGATCAAATAAAATTAATAACAGTTCGATTAATAACACAGACAATTAATTAAAAGAGATGCAATTATAGCGAAAATTTGAATTATTCTTCTATCAATGTATCAATACCCACAAACTGTTACGAAACGATTATGAAGATAAAACAATACCGTTTACAATACCGTATACAAATTACCAACATTTAATTACGTATTTATATTCTTACGCATTAAGCCAACTATAAATTTATCATTATTGTAATTTGTAACTAGAAATGAATTAAATAGGAGATTTTTTCATTTTTAGACTAACTAAAAATATATAATACTTAGTTATAAATTTAAATTTATACCTATACGAAAATTTGTTGATTCTTTTAATTACATTAGTTGTGATTATAATAAGTAGTAATTAATATATACAATATACATTCAAGTATTCTGTATGCAAAACTCGATTTGTACTTAAAGGTTTATCTCGTATATTAATAATTAATAAATAAATAAATGATAAATTATTACGTATATGTTTGCTTACCGGTCATTTCTTTCTTATTCCCACCGTTCTTCCGGTCTCTTCGACCTTTTTTGGTTTTCTTCGACACGCCTTTTTTCTTAACGAAAGCTTCGCTGATCATTTCGTCACCGTCGCTTTCGTCCGTTAACACCGAATGCAATATCTCTTCGGTCAAACATTCGTCTAACGTTTCTTGTTCGGACGTGACATCTGTCAATGATTTGACACTGTTTTTCCGTTTGACCGTAATGTCTTCTTCGGTGATGGTCATTGTCGTTGTAGTCGTCGTCGTTGTCGTCGCTACCGTCGTCGACGACTCATCTTTGGTGTTTTCTTTGGTATCATCGATTTCATTTACGACGTCGTTACAGACGTTTTCGATGTCTTCTTCGAGAATTTTCGATTTTTTCGCCAAAACGATCTGCATGGGATTAAGTTTCTTCCGCTTCGCCGATCCTTTCACTATTTTGTCTCCGTCAGTGTTATTGTTTACGTTTATGTGGTTATTATTGTTGTTCGCCGTTGTGTTGCAGTAAACAGTCGTTACTTCCGGACATTCCCGCGATTTAGTCGACAAATCGATGGTTTTATGATTATCGTCGTCGTCGTTGCCGGCAATCGCGGAATCGTCGCTACCGTCCTCGCTCGCCATGTCCACCTTGAGCGTGTAATACGACTGCGGCTGCTCATCATCGATAGGCTCGATTTTGGGCACGATGTCGTGGTCCAGGCAAATGACAGACTGGCTGAGGACTTTTCCGATGGCCAATAGACCGGTCGTATCGCATTTCTCCTCGCAGGTATTCCACTCAGACGTGGGGTTCTTGGCGGCCAACATGGCTGGTGATTGCGGAGCGAGGTGTTGCACGGACGCTCTCGCCGGGCTCAGTGGGCTCATGCACCAGAGAACTTGTTTGGACGGGCTGCCGGACGATGCGGACCTTGGGGGTCCAGTCATACCGGCGCTGCCCCTGGCCGGGCTGGGTGGGCCGTGGGCCCGCGGAGGTTCTTGCGGTAAAGCCAGTGCAACTGGCGGAAGAGTAACTACTGTGGAATGATGTTTTGGCCCCTTACTGACTGCACCAGTAAGCGGGCCAGTATGGACGTTTTTTGGATTGGGACACGTTTGCATTGGGCATGGGCAGGAATGGTACGCTGGGTCTACGTAGGTACGCGGTGGCGCGGGCGAGTAGCACGACGGGCCCGGCGGTGCGCCATACGGCGAATAGTAAAGAGGCTGCGGCGCGGGGTACGCGTCCGGCGGCGGCAAGGATTGTAACTGTTGCTGATGGTGCTGCAGATGCTGATGGTGATGCAGCTGTTGCTGTTGTTGCGACGGCGGAGGCGGTGGCTGCAGCGGCGGATGGTGGTCTGGTCGGTCACCGGGCCTAGTGGCCACCAACATTTGTTGTTGTCCGGGTGACCCGGATGGGACTGGCTGTGGCCCGGGCAGCGGATGACCGTAATACTCGTGATAGTATGTCGGCGGTCCACCGGCCGGCTGGTACGGCGGTGCGATCGGCGGTCGTCTGTGGTGGAACGGTATGTGATGATACGGCGAACTGCGACTGTGATGGAAGTAGCCGGGCTGGTGATGCGGGCCGCCGGGATACGCGCAAGGATTGGCCGGTTCCGGCAAATAGTGTGCCGGTACTTGAGATACCGTTGGCGGATACTGAAGACTTGCAGATGCCGGTGGAGATGGGTAATACGACGGCAGAGGTGGCGGATGGTACGGGCCCTGCGGCTGGTACCGATATCCAGGTGGTGGTGGTGGCGGTGGCGTAGATGCCGAAGTCGACCTCACTGGCACCACCTCGGTGTCGGACGATTCCGCGGGAGGTGGTGCAGCTGTGCCGGTTGACGACGGAGGCGTGGGCACAGACGGTGGAGCCAATGAAGGTTTCACGTGGTGCGCCGGATGGTGCAAGTGCACGTGGTGTGGCAAAAGGTGGTGCGTAATCAACGGTCCGGCTGGCTGGTAATACCCTGCGAAAACATAAACAAAAATTATTATTACTAATCCATCGATTTTTTTGTTTGAAAAGCGTTTTAATTTATGAAAATATCATTAGTGTACTCGTATAAAGTACAAAAAGCAGAGAGAACTGAAAGAAAATATCTCGAATTCGATTACAAATAATTTAGGATAAAGTTGTTGTTAAAAAAAATGTTTAAAGTTTTTTTAGCATATTCGAAATAAAATATTTTTATATAAATCGCATTGTAATTTTTCGTATCAGAAACGTGACTATCAATAATAATAATAATTGGGGACGTTTGTCGAACGTCGACTTTTTTCCATCCAATTATGTATGTTTGCGCACGCAGTTACCTAATATATAACACTATCGATCAATAATAGTTTAACATTACTACCTTCCAATTGGTCCGTACAATAATATTATATAATAATAATAAATAATGTTTTTAACTTAATTGATCAATAAGACTACATAAGTTGTTGTTGTATAAGTTATTTATTTGTAAGGTACTATATAATAATGTGCCTATTATATTCTCTTTGCAAGCATTGGATTTTAATCAATAATCATTTTCAACTGCATATATTAATTGTAACCCTTGTAGTTGTAATAATTTCCCTTTAAATATTTATACTTTTCACTTTTTATTATCACATTATTTTTTCCTAATAGTATATTCAATAAATAATTAGATATAGGTACTATATAATCATAAAATAACAAAATTGGTTTTTTTAATAAATAGACATGCATTATAAATTACGAATTTTATATACTGATGTATAATAAGTATACTCTTGTTAAACTTTATGGGCATTTCGTCCGAAAACAATATGAAATACGTTTTAAAATAACAACGATAATGATATAAACGAAATAATAAGGTGTATGGCGTACGTATATAAAACAGGACACAGCACGTGGGACACTTAGAACAATGTCAATATATTATTATATATAAAACATCGACACGAAGGGACAAGACAATAACCACATTATTGATCTGGGCCTGTTTTAATCAGGACCAAGTTATTATAAACAATCACAATGATAACTTATTACATTATTATTACACATAATATATAGGTCGATTAAATATGTCAACGAAATCCCACGTTATTTGATGGAGAGCTCATTATAATAAAAATTAAAATGTTCAATATTCCCTTGGACATATTATTTTCCCGCTGTCGAATTACCAATTAACATCAACTGTAATAATATGATCGACACATGCACACAAGTCGGTCGTCATGTGGGTACGGCTCGTTTAAAATAATATAATATTTTTACCACATCATATCGATACCATTCCAATCCATTCCAATCGGATGAGCACGTTTTAGAAAGTTACAAAACAGAACGGTCAGATTTTTGTATGGAGATAAATAATTATAAAATATATTTTTTGCGCTGTTGGTGAAAACTAAAATAAATTGTAAAATGTAATAGTAATTTAAAACATTTTTATTAAAAAAAAAAAACCTAAATTAGTTATAATTATGCAGAAAAACCAAAGCAGTAAGTATAAAATTCACATCAATCAATCAATATTTATCTATCGTTGTGATTATTATTAAATTTTATAAATTACAAATTAATTAAAAAACAAAATCATCAAATGCCTTATACGATGTGTCACATTGGCAGTTTTTTTCACATAATATTATATCTATACTTTAACATCATGCATAAAAAAAAAACTCCATTAATCGTTATTGATATATTCTACGTTTATGCGAAATCAACATTGTTAATGCGAATGACGATGACAACAGACACAAATGGAGATTTAAATTAACTTAAGCCTTAAAATTATGGTAACGTAACGTAATCACAAATAATATACAATTGTAGAAATCTAGGGTTAAATTTCCGAAAATTCGGACCGACATAAATCCAATAAATATTAAATACCATAGGTATATTTTTAACATATTAAAATTAAATAAATAAACCGAATACACAATTTCAGTGCACGCAAATTAGTATGATTAAATGGTCCTTTCAAACGTTCACAACAAAACCTCTGCAATAAAAACTGTCTCGCGAAATGAGACAATGATATAATCGGTATAATATAACGCATCAACGTCCACATGATTCGTAAACATTTGAAAATAAAATAATATTAGGTACCTACGTCAAATGATATATAAGAGTATGAGACGATTTTTTATATATCACGCGCTGATATGTTATATTTATATAACATTACATTATTAATATGTTCGGTGCCCAGTGAATTGAATACTATAATACAATATAATATTTATATCAGTATTCGGTATTGTAAGTACATAACGGTATAAAGTCAACCGAAATTTAAAACAAGTCGACCGTACAGCTGATAATTCATAAACTTCCAAGAAGTATATTCGCCTTAAAATTATATCCACGCGTTAAACCATAATATAACCACGAGACAGGTCGACAAATAACGTACAGGTATTATAATAATAATAAATTCAACTTACAGCGATGTAGTATTGGTATACGTATTTAAGTTTGTCGTAAAACAACGGGTTTTTTATATGTTGTTGTTAAACAATAGTATATTTATTAGTGGACAATATGTATAATTTATAGTCTGTTGATGTGAGAACATAACCAAAAAATATATTTAAATTTTTTTAAAGTATTTCCTACTTAAGACTAACTATATATACTTCAACTATTAATCACGTGGTTATGAAAAATATTTAATAATAACAAACAGTAAACATGCAAAATGTTATATAAGAAAACGTTTCAAACTTTTTTTTTTTAGTGATAGCGAATGCGATTATAAAAGGTATAGTTTCAATAATCTTTGAAAAAATAACGTCATAATATTGTATTTGGGATAAAAAAACCTAGATTAATATGGCAATTAACAGGTTACAATTTTAGGGAGGCTACTAGAGATTTTGTGGGGAGGCTGTATCCCAGTCTGCCCCTAGCAAACTTTGCCCATGCCCCCTGCATCCCCTCCAATTTGAGCACAGGTTTTAATTTTTAAAAAATTGAATGTTATCTGATATGCGATAGAATATAATAAATGTGAAAACTATAAAAATCAAAAGAGTTACATTCTTTTTAAACAATTTTCTATTATCATTATATAAATATATATATATATATATATAGGTCGCGGGGAACACTCTGTATATGAAATAACTAACAATCAAATTCCTTATCGAATTTTTGGAAAATGTTATTTTTATATAATAAGTTTATATTGTAACCTAACAAATTTAAAATTTTTTTTTTATTAACATAATAATATGTAATATAGTAACAAACACACGCGTCTGCAGTTAGCAACTATTCACAGCGTTTCGAGTAGGTAAATACAATACCTTTGAGTGGATACGCCGATACAGGATAATAATATATAAGTACATTATTTATACATTTAAAATATTTTTATATTTATCGCAAGTTTTCTCGTCGGAAATGATCTTTTTCCCGGGTCTTTTACATGTTTTGCGTAATGTGTACGTGGTGCCTGTACACTCGTATACAGGCATACTGTAACACACACTTTCGATCAAAAACGATTATTGTATAAACCGATTATAATAAGTTTGCAATCGCACACGCACATATAATATGCTCTTATATACTCGTATATATGTTATATTAAATCGAGTGACACTTCACACACGCGTTAAATCCCATCATACAGCATATATATATATACTTAAAAATCAAAGTGTGGATATTGTAGCTTCACAAATCTATAAAAACGAAAACCCGACAAAATAAGCTTAAATTTAAACGTAGATATGATCAGCTTAATCACGCCTATTAATTGGTTTTTACATTTTTATCAAAGTCTATTAATTAAAATTAAAATTAAAAAAAAAAAAAAAAAATTTTAAAATTTATAATATTAAAACAAATTTAAAAACTCATTAATTTTTTAAAAAGATTCTATTTATATATTTAATTATATATCTTATTGAAAAAAAAAACATTCGACATTTTACTATTCCAATTTTTTTACTTGTGATCCTTTTCGTTTTTCCGTTTATTCGTTTTAAACACGGAAAGTGTATAGTAATAGAACGCAATGGTATGAAAAAAGTAGATTAAAATTCTAAAAATGTAATGAAAAAAATGTGCATAAAAACGAAAACATTTCGCGTAGGGGTACGTCCTATTTGTAGAATCTCGCAATAGACAAATAAGACAAAAATGTCTTGAACATCCGTTTTTTAAATAAATAATATAATATACATATGTGTATTATGATGCGTAATATATTATATATATATATATATATATATATATGAGTACCTTTACGATTATAACATATTGCACTATTGAAACATTAAATAAATAAATATATTAATGATCAATTATGCCATAAAACAATTTACTTAAAAAGGCACAAATAAAAATTTACATTTTCTATTAACGTGTTAATGCGTCTAAATTTCATTTTATAATATTGAAATGCTATATGTTCTGTTTCCAGAGGATCGCGAATGCTAAGCATAATATTCTAACTATTAAATATTCATGAAAGAAGTTTTACGCCGCTCGTTTGACCCAAACAACATATATATGTTTTGTACATTCATAATTAAAATAAAAAAAATAAAAAAACCATTATATATATATATATTATATAGGTACGCAATTTTCAAACAGTTTTCAGTCGCAAATGCGCATCGGCAATATATAATTTGATATTTATTTTCTAAATGGACAACATGGTTGACGCATGCGTTTTTATCATAATCAATGACACATCCGTTTTGTTATTCAAAATAATACACAACATATAGATTTAATACTATATATATACATAAAAAATACGTCGCTATTTATATTATATAATTTATACAATAGCTGCGCACGCGATATGACGTCGATTTCTTCGAACGTAATGAACAAACGTTTTAAAATCGTAATAAATCAATACAATATACCGCTGCAGCAGACTTAACTCATTCGGACGGTTTCCTCTGAAACTAGCCTTTAATCGCATATGAAGTAATCCATTTCGGGTCATATATTTTGTTTACGGAAACTTCCCGTCTCGTTTTACGTACCTCAAAACAAACGCATCGACGACAATATTTACCGAAATCAATTTATCAATACTATTATTACCTTATTTATGTAAATTATACATAAATAATGGAGAAAATCACTTTGTATTTTACTATAAGTAACGTTATGCTTATCAAACACAAAAAACTGATAAAACGGTCTCGACTTTTGTGTATTGAGCTAAAGCACTAATCACTAAAACATCTATAAAAAATATAAAATGACCAGATTAAAATGTATAAAAAAAAATGTTTCCATATTTTATTTAAATACAGATTTTATTTAGAAATTCGCTTTATCATAATGTGTATTAATAGTATCAATAAATATATTGAAATACGCATTTTTTCTGATTATACTTAGTTATAAATATATATGATTTTTTTTATCTAGATGTGATAAATATGAAAAATTTATTTTAATGTTAAAATGAATACCTATTTCTTATCGATTTATTCTATAAATCGATCAAGAAAATACACTCGGTTGAGCAAAAGTTTTATTTGATTATCCTTTATTGTTGATCAAAATAAACTTTATAAATATAATATGCATTCGATAGAGATGAAAAATATCATAGGCATAGTCCTATAATTATTAATTTCCAAAATATAATTAAACTATTCAGTATTCTACAACCACTAGTGATAAATAGTTATAAGTTTACAAGATATAATATATAAGTTTATGTTTAAAGTATACACGAAAACCGAAAACGTTTTGTAATTTTAGATATAAGTTTAAAAATAAAAAAATATTGACTGGGCTTATTTATAATATAGTTTACATTATACCAAAAATTACAAACTACATAATTTCACAGTCAATTAATTTTACTTGGTTTATGTGTTTAAAAAAACTATTTATGTATATTGAAAACAGACGATAATAAAAACATAATAATTCTATTATGTTACGGTGTTATAATAGTAAGTCATTAAATGTCGAAATATTTTTTTCGTTGTGGGAAATAATAATATGAATACACATCTCTGGTTTATTATACGATTTTTCTTATCCCGGGTTGTTCTGTGATAATCGAATTATCAATCACGTACGTTTTATTGCATCGGCGATCCGCTATACATAGTGATTAAACCGTGTAAAACATTAAACAACACGGGCGAATTGTATATATACGATTAGACAAGAAAGTATAAAATATTTGTATTTCAATTAAAATATGAAACACATTTTTAACAATAAAAATTATTATACAATTTTTAATTTTATTATCAGTTTTAAAATTATTTCAATTTCATTTATATTTATCGTTGTTTTTATTTATTAACTTAAATAATACGTAAATGTTTCGTACAGCTTGACAATTTTATTTTTGGGATTGGCTTAATATCATCAATAATGGGCACTTCGCGATTTGTTAAGTCGTAATACACAAAGTAGGGCGCCAATTCGAATAAAATCATTATTGTTAAAAGTTGACAATATTTTGTTTTTTTTAATGATCGTATATACGGTACCTATAAATAAAAATCGTTCAATTCTGACCTCAGACGAATAAAAAAAAATAATTACGTATGTTTATTTTTTATGACACGAACAAAATGCAACATTATAATAAAAAAAGATGATAAAAATTCCCGTCGTCTTGTTCGGATATTTATTAACTCTCGTGCACGAAATCGCGTCCGTCATTATCGTACCGTTGGCAAGAACCGTTGTTGTTTGGCAATTCGGCCAAAACGCAGTATCATTTTGCGCATTCACAAACACAGAAAACCGTTCCTTACCGTTCTCTGCCTGTGTGTTTACCACGATAAGTACGATGTACCTGCTATTATAATATATATGATAATAATAATAATAATAATACACTAATAGTCGCATTACGGTACTTATACATTTTATTCTCGCGAATGTATAAAAATGTGTAATGTATAACATATATTATAATATACGAGAGAAGCAAAATGAACCACGAACTCTCGACATCGAGGTGGGAAAAAATTAGGAAATTTTATTTTCCTATTAGCATATTTGATACCAGAGGTGACCAAACACACGGAAATTACTCAACTACAAGAAAAACCTGAAAAAATCGTCTATCTGGTCGCAGATTTTAATGATTACATCGTCAAATCATATTAGATAACATTAATATAGGTACACAATTTGATGTACCTAATACATATCTTATTTTATTTACAGTACAGATTACGTACGTATGTGTTTTCGCAAATATTTCTCATCTTTATATTAGTCGCCCCTTGATCACACCATCATATTGCGGTAAATAATACGATGCTATATTGTCTATAACAAGGCCGCGGCCGTAACTAATAATATTGTATATGAAAATTAGGTGATGGTTATCATAAAGAAAACAGTAAAAATGAATTTCAAATAGTGTTGAAAACGACTTCGTCATTTTTTTGGAGATATTTCTGCAAATGTACAATAACCTTGTTGTTGTATATACTCGTACATAACTATACAGCAGGTAGTAGGTTCAGCCAGACGTTGCTAACTTTTGTTGCTGACTTTTTTTATGCGGATACAAACCAGAAATCGTCACGGGCAGAAAACACGTGCCACATTGATTTAATTTATATTTCTATATACTTGCAAATCGTGTCTGTGCAGCCAACACGTGGTTTCGGAAAAGTCGAAACGAACAATTGAATCGGCGAAAAGGACAAGCTGCGATTATCGAATCTAGATTTCTGAATTTTGGTAAAAATATTTACACCCTTAATTAATATATATACAATAACTTAAAAATATGTCTAAACAAACATAATTATCTAAAAGGGAAAGGAAAAGATATAAAAAATGTACAATAATGTCGGTGCGGTAATTTGTTAAAATTTTATTTATATTAGGCTCATTGATAACTATTTATCAACTTGCTGCACAGCCTGCACGACCATATTATTATATTATTATTATCATATTATTATTATAAAAATGGACGGATTGACGGGCGTGTACGGATTCTAATAAATAATTCGTAAATTGTAATCATATTATATCGATAAAAATAAAAAAAATAAAACAGTAAAGGAATACAAATATGTACATACTTGTAAGAATGTTTAGAAAACAAAAATGATCTAGAGGAATTTCGTCCTCCTTGAAATTAAGCGCTGATGAAAAGAGAGACGGGAAAAATGCGTGTATATATTTTGAATAATATTAAAACAACGTTTCCATCTTGCACGGGTGTACCCAGCTATATAATATTGTATTATTATTATATTTTACGCGATATACTTCCGACGTGAGGCTACGTTCACTCGTCGTAAAAATATAACAGTAAACGCCGCCTATAATGTAGACGAATTTTTTGCGGTCACGACTCGCGCGAGAGCGTCATAATAATATACGCTATACATTTCGCGTAGTGTACGTTTTGATTTCGGCGATTTTTACGGGTCTCATTGTATATTATTGATATAATCGCTTCGGTCCTTTTTAACAACATTATAATATTTTATTATATTATCATCGGATATGAATAATATTGAATACGACGTGTTCAATTTCTCGAGGGGGTTTTATGTATTATGATTATTATTATTTATGTCCGGTTTATAAATCACTGCGGCGAGAAATGATGTGGGCGCCTCGTCGGCACAACACACACGCAAAACGCAATATTATATTTTTTTATGTACTCTGAAACGCCGTTTGATTTACCTGTATATAATTTTAAATTTAAAAAATAAAATAAAATGATTGATCGTCGTTGTCGGACTATATTGTACAATTATTTTCATAAAATTACGTATAATACACATCACGGGTACCTTATTCACAACCAATCGTCTGTCGCCTGTCGGACAGTATATTAAGTTTTCGAAAACGAATGGTCTTTTATTAAAAGAGAAAAAAAAACACGCCGGTTTCGTTGACAGGCATAGGTACGTAAACTACGTATACGCTGCGCGTTTACATATTTATTAATTATTACCTATTATAATATTATATATTATTGGTTCATTATTCCGATTGTTACACGTTGAATACGTTTTTTTACCAATATATAATATTTATAGGTAAACGTATTTCCTTCCACACACAAACTTATTTAAACGTAAAATATAAAAATAACGTACGAGTTGTATTCGATGTAAATATCTTAGGCGAGATTAGTTTTCAAGTATAAATTATAACATATAGTAACAAATAATAACATACGAGAACCGATGGATGTACGAAAATACTCGACAGAGTGTATTTCCTATGTATAATGAGTGCACATCCATGTTTCGATACGTCAAAGATTTTCAGAAACGCAATTTAATATATATGTATATATTAAGGTGGTCCATATATTTTCGAACATTCGAGTTTTTGTTTCAGGACTCCCATCCACTTTGTTCAATACTATTGTTAAGTAATTTGTGTAAATTTTTATAATAATTGCTGTTTAAAAATAGCCAAAGTGTTTTTATAAGTGTTTTTTTGGTAGTTTTATAGTTTTTTGAGTTTAATTTAAAAATTATTATTATTTTAAACCTATTTTTTTAAATTTTATCTATACATTTTTTTTGTACAATATTTTCTAAAATATAAATTCTATACATTTTTATTTTATGTCAAGAACTATAGTTTTTAAATTTAACACAAAAAACTATAAAACTACCCACTTTGGCTATTTTTTAACCCCCCTGCGGTACGTGTAAGAGTTAGCAATTATAAAAAAAAATGTACACAAATTACTTTTCAATAGTATTATACAAAATGGAAGGGTCCTGAATAAAAATAATTTAAAAATGTTCCTCTTTTGTGGCTAAGGACCAGTCTAATATATATTACTAAAAAATAATAAATAAAAACTAGTAATAAATTGATAATCCATATAATATTAAATACAAATACAGGAAGAAATCACTATCCACTGTATAAAATTCAAATGTTTATGCAACAATTCGTTCGAAGTGTTTGGTGGTCACGAATATTCATTTGTCCTACCGAAGAAGCCCTAACGACTACGTAATAAAGTTCAAATATTTTAGTCATATTTACACAGATTTTAAATTTTAATTAAAAACAACAAAATATTATGGCAACGTACAAACTATAACAAATAATACGTGCTTAAATTCACACACAGGGTTTTTGTAAATTGTTTAGAAAAAGTATAGACTATATTTAGTATATTTTAAAATAATTTTAGTTATTTCAGTATACAAAGTAGTGTAGGTATTTTAAAATAGTAAATATAAGTACTATATTTGTATATTGAATATCTTATAATTTATATTTGTTTAAAACATTTTCGAACGTCTTTCCGTTGTGTTTGAAATAATTATTTATGTAAAACTTAAATAAATATTAACATTAACATTATTCTTGAGTAACAAAAAAATAAAAAATGTAGGTAAGTTTAGTGGCAAATTTTCGTTTCATACTTAAACAGCTTTTTTTTCAAGAAGGGTATACATTTTTTTATAATTCATACATATAATCATCATAAAAGTATTTTTTTTTACAATGATCTGAGATATTAATGGGTAAAATTCCGTATAACTATTCTGCGTACAACAATACATAATAATACGTATATACCATACTTTATAGACCTATATAATTACAAGATGATCAGATCAAGATGATGTTGTAATGTAGCATTATTATAGTGTAATAGTTTTATTAAATAGTATAATAATGACGTTTCCTAACAGATGCCAAGTGATGTTATAAGCAGGTGATGTTGCTCGCCCTCTTCGTTTCCATCTACATAGCAGCTAACTTGGCTTGTTGCCTCTTAGCCGCACGTGTCCAGAGGGAAAATTCGTTAAATTTACTCGTACACACGATGACACGCGAATATTTGCCGCCAAAATACGTCACAGACAGATGGACGGACCCCGGGAACATGCGCTCTCTCACGTATACAAAATGTATTTATACTCAATATCGTACGTTTATAATGATTATAACATGGTATAATATTATATTATGATATATACGATAATCAAATATTAAAGTAGTAGAGAACCCAAACAAAATACTGTTGTTTAGATAAAATTGGTATTTTCGAATACACATAATAGGTAGCTATAATTATGTTACAATTTATTTTCATTTAAATTATTATCATTTTTTGCAATTCACATAATATGATATTAATATAAATCTATATAATATTAATAATTGTTTTAAACAGGTAGGGCAGGTATTAGGTAACACTTTGTTCAATATTAGTTTTCATCGATACTAATGTCCAAACCAGTATTAACCAGTATTAACTGGCTTAAAACTCGATACGAATATACGATTATTTTGAAATGTTAAAAAAAAATTGAATTAAATATTTATATATATAAGCAAATTTATCAATCAATAACGTTATACCTTACATTTATTATAACCTTTCTTAAACAAAAATAATGTATCCTAGTAGCGAAATCGATAGAGTTTATGTTTATTTTATTTTTTTATCTATATAAACCGTAATGTAGTTTTGCTTCATGCCTAAAATGATAACACTATCGGTATTCTATACGATGGCTCTATTGGTTACTGATTTTATTATTAGTCAACTATTGTGACACAAATTCTTTGTAATAAAAATACCAATAAAAAAAGTCAACTAATGTTTCGCCGTAATGCCGCATAGATTAGATAATATGCGCATATATATATATAAAAAAAATTTTTACGATATAATATAAATTATGACGTTATCAATAATATTATATTTTTAATATAAATAAATAATGTACATTATATTATATATATAAAGCATAAATACAAAATATTATTATATACTATACTTTATATAGGTGTGATATTATATTACGACGACTCGTCGAAATTAATATACTTGAATAGATAATATTAGCAAAAATATAGCAAATATTACTATATAAAATAAGATTTAATAATATTAATATAATATCAATACGAATTTAACCGCAATTATGTTATATTTGCATCCCTAATTTTTAAAATACACCCACCAATTAATCTGCTGAAATGATTCATTGAGGTTTTTATGTTTTAAATTAAATTGTATTTTTATATTATGTGATTATTGTTATCATAAGTTTATAGGTACTGTGGGCCAATCAAAAATATCAGTCAAATAATAGTATTAAAGATGTTTGTGAGACTGATAGGTTCAAATACTTAGTATCGGTAGTGAATAAAAATGATAGTTCTGAGGTGGACATGAAAAATAGGATAAAGTGTGAAGTGTAGTGTCCGGGGTTTTGTGTGACAAGAAGATGCAGATAAGATTAAAAGGTAAGTATTATTAGGCAGTAGTGTGGTTATCAATGTATTTAGAGTATTGAATAAAAAATGGAACAGAGGATGAGTGTAGTAAAGATGGAAATGTTTAAATGAATGTGTAAAGCAATTAGAGCAGATAGAAAAAGAAATTAATATATTAGAAGAGTGAAGGAGTTACATAAATTCTGGAGAAAATGAGAGAAAATATAAGCTAAGATGGTATGGTATGTTTTGAGGTATAATTTAGATGCAGTGTTGTATGGAAATTAATGTAGAAGGTAAATGAGTAGAGTAAGACCAAAGAAGAGGTGAATAAATACAATTTAATGTGATATGAAGATAGCTGATATCAATGGACGTGAAGTAGGTGATCAAAATCTATATGGAGGTGTAGGTAGCCATCCCCTTTTGGTAATTGGGAGTTGGGAGTTAAGAAGAAAGAGGAAGAAAAATAAAAATAAAAAAACTTGTGTTTTATACGATTTTTTTTGTCTTTTCAAACTTTTTATGCATTGTTTATTGGTTTTCAGGTAAAACAATCAATTCTTCATTATCTTATAGTGTTTAAGTTGTTTTTACTATAGTAAAAAATATATTTATGCTTGGTGGTCTTTCAAAATTGCTACGGTCATTTAAAGCCATGGCTTTAAACCTTGTACGCCAAAAAAAAATACTGAAATGATGCCACTGTAACACAAGTACGTGACACGTTATACCGGATAAACGACAATTGATCTCATGAAAATCGACCGAAATACTTACAAAAAATAATTAATAACTAAATATTACATTAATACATGCTCAGTATACATTTATTATTAAATTAATATAGGTGTTTAAAATATAAAATATAATTATTAATATAAAAACATGAAAAAGTATTAAATTTTTAAATGCAAATTATGGGCGATTCCTCGAAGATAAACTTGTATATTAATTATTTTATTATATAGTCTGCCCAAATGAATTTTAATGTTTTACTCCTGTCCTCATAATTTTTTTTTTTTTGCTGGTGGTTCTTGTCCCGATATTTTCATTCTATTCTTACGTTCTTCTTTTTGTAGAGCATCAATACATTACCATATTGTTGGATGTTTACTTGAGTTAAGCATGGCCGAAAAAAATTGCGCCAACCTTGCAAGGTAAATATCAGCAGCTACTATGTCATACCAATTGCATACATTAATTGGATACGTAGGTTCTCTCATTTTATTTTTACGCTGAAAACGTATCCAATCCAGTTCCCTTCGAAATAATCTATTAAAGGTATCATTACAACTTCCGCAAGTTTTTTTTTACTTTCGGGTAAATCATATAGGTACCACCACTGTACCAGTAAATAAACTAAAATCGTTAATATTTGCGATAAATTGTCGCACGATCAATTTTCAGGGATCAATTTGTCGGTATATCCGTTATACCTATATGTATATCAATGGCAACGTAAGCAAAATATTATTCGTTTACTGACTACAAAATTTTAATTGGGAAATAACTAGTCACAGAATCTAAAAATTCATAAAAATGTTCGATCATAAATACTAAAATGCATAGGTACTAAATCTAATAACCTATTATTTAAAAATATGGTAATTAATTATAATTAATATATAAATAACTATAATTATAGTTTTAAGATAAACTAAAAAAACAATCGAAAATGAAATTATTCAAGTCCATTATCGAATAATGTTCTAGAAACATGTATAAAAAAAAAATTTTAAAAATGGTGAAAAATAACAAATATAAAATTTTTATTTCGAATTAGTTGATGTCTGAAAATATTTTTTTTATAAAATTAACACTAAAATGGTATTATTATACATTAATACTTTAAAACATAGTAAACCTTATAAAATTCTACTACCTATACTTAGTACTTAATCTGTATTACTTATTGTTATTATATTCGTATATTATCGACGGAAAACTTAAAACATCGGATAACTAATAACAATGAATTCATTATTATTATTATTATTATTTATGTGATGTGGGCAATAGTGCACATAATATTATATTATAAGGTTTCAACGTTTGTGAACACTATCGGAAAACAACGCACTTAGACGTTTGATAATTAATATAGAATATGCTCAGGGGTTGTGTATGTATATAAACCCTTTGATGATAAACGTTATTATAATATTATACATTCAAAGTTACGTAGGACATAATAGAGTTCCGATAGTTGTTATTTTGATCAAAAAGAAAATAAATTCTCAAACACAAGAACTTTAAATTCAAATAAATTACATACAAATACAAATTACAAACCAAAAAAGTTATAACCTGCAACGTACCTATATAAAGTATATATTATTATAAATAAAAAAAAACACACTAACTTAATATAGTTATTTTATATAAAACAAAAATGTTTTCTTTTAATTATAATAAATTGACATATTTATTGAAAATTAAGTAGAATTTTATTAATTTAGATAAAATTCTGATCGAAAATTATTGATTTATTTTTTAAGTACGCGCATTATATATATTATATTGCAGCAAAAGTTATTACGTTCATACAACTACAACCGTCTCTATTATACCATATCTCTATTTATTCATTACTGGGAGAAAATCTGTTGTAAATCAGTAAATCAATCCGAACATGTCGGAATCTGAAGTGTTTTCTAGCGGTCCGGAGTCAATATTATATTTTAAGCGAGAATAACAAGAACGCCGCCAAGGTTAGGGCAGATTTGGTGGCCCCAGTAATTATCAAAATACTTTTCTTGTTAAAACAAATAGTCTAAAATAGATCAAAAATAAGTTGTTTTGATACATTTCAAAACAAAATATAAATATTCAAAAATACAATAATAATTATGTTATTGTCGCTAAAAGGTTTCCACAAGTACGTTTTTATTAAACGTGTTGGCATCAGAATATTAATAAATAAGCATGTTTATAACACCAATATAATTTTATGTAAGACTTAAAAATTATTTTAAACACTTAAAGAAATTATAATAATATAATTAAATTGTTATATAAACGATTAAGACGTAAGGTTGTAATATTAAAATGTGTAAGTAAATTGTATTCAACACAAACATTTTTGTTTTACGTAAAAAAATTGGTAAATTATTAAACATTTATATTTACCATTTTTAATAATAGACCGAAACAAATAATGATGACTCACTAAAATTATATTTTCTATAAACGTTAAAACTATAATAAAATAAGGAGTATATTATATGAACATATTATATTTAATTATTAATTTAATAGATAATTTGACGATTTAAAAACTATCCTAAATTTTTTCAGGACTTCAAAGGTATAGCCTGTAGAGTAAAAGACCCAAGCAAATAATAATTTTAAAATTATACATCGATATTAATTATTGCTATACTTTATAATCAATTTAATAATTTATTATTCTTAAATTGACCAAAACAAGTAAATACATCTAAATAGCACGTATATAGTCACAATATTTATTATAAGCCAGTAAGATTTACAAAATAATTGTGTACAGTTTGATTAATTTTTATCTACATAATAAAAAAAAAACAATATATTACAGGAGGTCAGACAGTATTATCGATTGTTTCTTTCTTTTTTATTTTTTTTATTTCTAAGACCAACAATATGATATTGAAAGTTAGAATAGTTACCTATATAATATACATAAGCTACATAATATAATATCGAGTATAAAATTTAATATTTTTTATATGCAACCTAAAAACTTAAAATTACATTACGTATGGGTAATAATGTAGTATACGTTTTACATAATTCAGTTATGTTTTATAAAGCGATGTAGTTATTAATAATTAATGCATATAAACCATTAAATAATTCCTAGACAAACTTCAAACACAAAATAACACTTTATAGTTATATATTTTATGATTTATATGAATAATATAAATTAGTATTGATACTACGGAATAAAATAATATAGAATTTATCAAAGTATGATGAGTGTCGACATAAAAAACAAATACTATAGAAAATCAATTTTCGCAATGACAACCTGGTTTGTCGAACAAATTTAATCGATGAACGGACAAACATTTTAAATAATATATAACAATTAATAATCTACATTTAGCAAGATAACAAGTAGGTTATTCGGTAAAAAATATTATTTGTTTTAAATACCTTATATATAATTTAGTGAGTTTCTAGATCGTTATAATTTATGGTATATTTAACAATCAATATCATATTTCATTATAAAATTATCGAATTACATATTTTTGACTCTACATAAAATATACCTTTTAGTAGTTACATTTTTATAAGTTATAAATTATAACCAATCAAACATTCTCCAAAACTCAAGGCTAGTAATGTATAAGGATTTATGTCAAACACATAAAAGGTCACACTGTACTATTTCAGCATCAGACAGCAGTTTGTCTATTCTATACAGACGTTCAATAATAAAATCTCAACGGAACAAATCGTAAAAAAAATTACTCCGAACTAAAAAATAAAATTTTTGAATTTAATTATAAAAGAACCATAAAGGTTTTGAAAATATTATTATAGGTGTATTTTTTTATTATAGATAGCTCATTTTAACGATAAAATTTTTTGTTCAAATCCGTACAATGGTCAATGTCTCAATATTATGAAATATTATGATAACGTTTAATTATTGTAGAAATATATTTGAAAAAATGTAATTAACATAATAATAATAACTAATAATATTGAGTTAAAATAAAAGTAAAGTTTATTAAATTGCAGGAATATATATCATATAATACTCGTGTACATAATAAATAGGATGATTTGAATTTTAAAGAAATTAAAAATGAGTTTAATTAAAAATAAATATTAAACTTCTTTGGGTCTATGATTGAACTTCTGACCTAATAGTGTAAGTATAATATAATATAGGACTATAATGTTTACATTAACAACTATATGGATCAAGTTCACCTTTACATTCATGACCTACCCTAAAATCTAAAGACAGATAAGTATTATCATCAGAAATTTCAATGTCATTATTCGATATAATTCAACATAATAATCCAACATGATAGATTTTCAAATTATTCGTAATACATAATTAATTAAAATGTGTTATGCAAAACTAATGAAAAAATGTAGACATACAAAAAAATAGTAGTGATCGAATCATTCTAAATATCAGTAACAAACCCATTTGGTTATATTTGTATAACTGTTTATGTCACAGTCATTATATATATATATATATATACATATCGGTTAAGTGTAAATAAACGTTTCTATTAAAAAAACGAAATGTATAAGCTATTCAACTGTATATTGTCTGTACTACACAGAACTACAGAAAGAAAAAACAGCGTATTAGACATATAGTATTTATATAGGTTGGTTATATAGATGAAAAAATATTAATAATTAACAATTGGACCTAATCGAATACGTTTATAAGATTGTATACTAATATAACATATATATATATATATATATAGTATATAGGCCATAGACAAATACTCATAATTCATAAAATTGAATATTTGATTATTAAGTTCTCTCTATATGTTGACTTTATAAAATGTTATTAATGAGATAATTATGTAATATATACACCAATATACCGTATCATAGTCGTTTGATAAATTAATAAAATATTTAAATATTTACTAAACTTTCAATATACGCAGAGGGGAGGATATTTGTCATCATTTGGATAAACGTATAAATCGTTCATTTATATATAGTCGGTACGATTTACATAATGGTCTAATACATTATCAATAATACGTCTAGAATTTGTTTTTATATTTAGAGTTACCGATTTGTTAACGACAAACTTAATGCTTTCGATCGCAAAAAGAAATAAATTAACATTACAAACGAAAGAGAAAGAACTCAATCGAATAATGTCCCAACAAAAATTTGAAAAAATATAATGAAGTATAAACTTTGTTTAACATTTACAAAAAAAAAAACTTGGAAATTATCAATAAAACAATAACCACAGATCAAAAAAATAAAGGATACTCTTTTTCGTAGATAGAGCTGCAAAAATCGTGTTTAAATATCTAAAGCCATTCTTTGTGAGAATACTCGAGAACAAATTATTATTATATGAATGGACAAAAAAGTAATAAAATATACTTATGAAATGCAGTAAGTAGGTCATTTTCGTTCGGGATCTTATCATCGATATCCCCTGAGAGAAACTTTGACGATCTTAGGTAAAACTATTTTTAGAACATTCTATAAAGTTTTTGTCACGTCGATTTATATAGTTATGTAGTTAGAAAACGATAACGCGTAAGCTCATTGTCCGTAGCATGCTATACATTATATTATATTTATAGTACGGTACATTTGAATAGTGTATAATATTTATACTCACTAAAACGACACGATATAATCGTACCAATAGACGAGTGGTGTTATAACTCTTAGTTATACTCGATGATGGATAGATTTACATAATTGTACAATAACACAATAATAGGTATAACATGTTATAATAATTATTGTGCTTTGATGTTATTCACTACACGAAAATGTTTGTTTTCGAAGCTAATACGAATCGGATAATCGAACGGACGAAAAATATCGCTGCACGCATCAAGACCGTACTGCGTAGAAATACGTACTGCACTATATTATATTGTATCGTCATAATGCGCGTCGGGCACTTTACGCGGTCGCGGGACCCCACGTCCGCCAGACCACGTGGGAAACGCGCCCTTCAGGGATGACTCAACGGCTTAAACGGTAGTGTTGTTGTTACCAGTGTAGGTATTTCTGGTTTTTCACCGGTCGCGGTATACGTTGTGAAATACGAACAAACGATGAATATCAACGTCCCTCGACATTTTGATTATTGAGGGGGGGGGGAATGTGGTGTTGTTGTTTTTCTCGTTCCTCGTTCTTCCCCCCCCCCACCATCACTCGCTCCCTTCGACTCGCACGTAAAAACGTTCATTTTTCGAATGCAGTGGTGGCAACCGGAAGAACACTCGAGGTGCACATTGTGACGTCGTAAGTTGCACAGCAACAGCTGCTGCAGCGTGCGCGTCGTCGCGTCGTACACACCACCGAATAACAAAAATAATATACTTACACCGTAATGTAATAAATCCCGTATTCGAGAAAAACAAAACATTCGTGACGCGATTACAAACACACGTATTTTTTTTATTTATTTATTTTTTTTTTTTTTTTATTACAATTTGTACGACTGGTATACATAAATCTTAGGTGCTTATACCGCGATTAAAGGTAATATATTATTATTGTAATTTAAGAAACATGTATTAGTAAAATGTAAACAATTATCTTTAATCGTGGCGCGGTGCATACTGCATATTATATATTTTACTTACGAACAGTGTACAATAATATTGTTCCGTTTTCGCAAGTTTGTCGTTTTACGTAATATTACACATGGCGACTGCTAAATATAATAATATGTAATAATAATAATATAATTCAATTTCCCGTTCGGCCCAAAAAATCCGGCAACGAAATTTTGTGGTCGCGTATGAGGTCCCATTTGGGGGTCCGGAAACGCACGAATATTGCGCGTCGTTGTGAAACGCGAGTAGTGGAGGGTGAGGCGCCAGGTAGGAGATCGCACACGACGCACACACACGCAACCTGTGGCAACCGCCTCGGAGTTCGTTTGTTTTTTTTTTTTTCTCTCGTTTGACTACGATGATAACGAATAAAATGATAACAACAACAACAACGATTTAATGATATTACTATGATAGTAGTAATGATAAAACGTGCATTTTGAACAGTATAAACAATTATTATTGTATCATGCACGTCGCGCGATGGCGGCGTTCCGGTGGGAAATAAAAAAAAAATGTCGTCACTCGTTCACTCACACGTCGCGACTCGCGACCGCGGCTGTCGCGCTCGGGCGCGAGAACGCATGCGCGGAAACGGTTGTAAACGCGCAGCGTGGTCGTCGGCCGTGCGCGGCTAGAGCGGGGAGGAAAGCGCACGGTCGGTAGGAGGGGTGGGTGGAGGAGGAGGAGGAACGGGCTGGCGATAGAAAATCCTGAGCGGAACGCGACTTACGTCGGCGGCGGATTTCAATATTGTCGATGGCGGGCGGGCGGGGAGAACAGAGAAACGATAGTCCGTTTTTATTATTTACTATTATTATTATATTTATTTTATCAATGTACAACCGAAATAGGATGTTTGGTGATCCGTGATTTCGGCGGCGACGCAGGAAATGTGTATTGTTATTCGTCGTCGTTGTTTTACGGGTTTTTTTTTTGATTATTTCATTTGTTTGCCATCATTTAAACGCGGTGCTGTTACGCGATAACAATATGATGATAATAATGTTTTTGAATCCGCCGTTAAAAAAATTACCAAGATAAGCGGAATCTTATCACGAAGCTCCAACAACGGCAACATTATAATTTATTTTATATAGAAATCGTTACGGTTACACGTACGACGAACATAAAAATATATCACACTATATTATACGTGTAGTACCTACGTAGATACAAATACAACATTCCACACAAATCGTTGTTCGTTCGGGTGATTATTGTTCTCAAATCATCCTAACCATTAAAATAATTATCATCATCATCATCATCATCATCACAATAATGGACTTAATCACCGTTACTGCTTTATATTATTATCGCTGACTTACGACTTATTACACATATTATATGTTATCAACATGTAGCCTGTGTACTAATACTATTATTATTATTATTATTATTATTATTATTATTGACATTTATTAATTTCGTTATATTTTTCTTGAATTTACACAGTAAATTGAAAAAAAGAACATTCCAGAATAGTGTTATATTTATATTAAAACATATTCAATGCACCTACAAAAATATAATATTATAACTTATAACTTTATACTTGTTAAATTATTTTTTCCTTCAATTATTTCCTATAATAAATATCTTGACCATTATTATGATCGAAACATTCTTGTATATACAAGTATCTAACGTACAATATGTATAGAACATGGTAGTAAAATAGTCTCAAAATTATTCTACAACGAGTGAAAAATGGTGAAAAAAAACATATTAAAAGATATTATGTTAAAAGGAATCGTTGAGAAATAATTATATAAATACACGCGTTCGTTTACCAAATGTAAATTATCATATAGCATGGAATAGATGTAATAAAGAACCTACAAATAAGGCTTAATGTTTATTGATGCGTTCAGGACGTGTGTGAACACTGTACGTGACGTTTTATACGAAGATTCTAAAGTCTTTCGATATTTTTTCCTTTAACTCGGTACACATTTCCAATAAACTTTCAATAGTTATATTGTATGTATGGTATATTATATCTACTTTTAACTTATTTTATACGTTTATAATATTTAATATTATATAAGATCGTCACCTATTGTCTTCTTAATTGAAATAAAAACAAACTATACATAGTTTTATCAATAAACGAAAATGTAAATTATTGAATTTATGTACTAAATTGTCGAGTTTTATATAAAAAATATGTATATATAGTATATACTCCAAAGTTATACATGAAATTAGCTTACTAAGGATTGCGTTGTTATATGGTTACATTATCATTGATTATAGATATTAATATATCAATTTTCATACGTGTACAATATGTTTCATAATATAACATTAATATATCATACAGTGCATAATATGCAACTTAGCGAGGAAGTTCGAATTGTCAACGATTAAATTAATATCAGATTAAATAATAATAATAATAATAATTCATAAACTAGATTCTATTTTGCATATTTTTAGGGGTTAATACACATAATTTTATATTACAAGTAATTTATATAAACATTTTATAATACGTTTTAATTTAATAAATCGCCTATAATGTACAATCAAAAGTACATAATTATTTAATTCGTATAGGTCATATTTAAAAAATTTAAATTTAGAAAATAATTTATAATATTTTTAGTGATACATTTATCAATTTCTTTATTGATAATATGTAATAGAATGTAGGAGAAAAAAACACGACCATCATACTCAGACTATATACGACACTGTAACATTCTTTAGAAAAATTAAAGTGATGATCTGATAATAATCTTATACATCCAATGCAGTTTTCCGGTAAATTATACGTACAGAATCAGAATCAGAACACGTGGGATGTGTATATCGTGGAATCTATTGTAAACGTTCTTTTTACGAAATGTTTACCGCGTGTTATATAGAAATTCAGTAACTTTTGTGTCGATATAAATTGTCGTGCAATTCTCTCTGATGCGCATTCGTTGTTAACTGTTAAGTGCAAAAGTATACAAAAGAACAAAATATCCGCAATAAAGTACAACAGTTTATGTCGAAATCAAAAGTGGTCTAGTACTCTATAGTCTGTTATTCAATACACATTATATAATAAACGATGAAATTGAATGTAATTGAAAAGTATTAGTATATTACTATATAATTTTGTTGCGGATATAATAGATATTATCAGTTTATCACTCATCCCCTAAATGCTATATTATATATATATATATTATTATTATATATATACGGTATAATTAAATTTAACTTTAATCGTTTGCACCAAGCTGGGGACTATTTACTTATATAGATAAAATCACAATAATAAGATATGATGAACATATTCTGTATATAACAAAAACAAAAACAAAAACAAAATATATATATTTATAAACACACAATGAATATAGACATAAACTCGGAGGAGTCAGTATAACATAAAAATACATTAGGCAATATCAAAATTTTGTAAATGAAGGTTAGACACGCAGTAAATAAACATTAAACCATATAGTTAAAACTTTAAAATGCAACACGGACCTTTTCGCGTATAGGAAATGTGATTATAGATAAAAGTTTTACTGAACGCACGCGATGGATACGTTATTATCAATTACAAACATAAATGGAAATGATCTCGACCTTAAGAAGTTTTGAAATATCACTATAATATAATAATAAACAGTTAACAATATGATATGCAAAGAGAATGAAAACACATTTAAAATGAATGAAACCCCACCATTTTTGTAACACAAAATTCTGATCACTATACATACTATATTATACTATATTCTTGATTTTTTGATTAATATTATATAATTTAAGTATAATTAATGATTTTGAGTTCATTTAATTGATTATATATTTATTAGTTATATAGTTATATATTGACATTATCGTACATATTAATAAAGAGTGTGAGGTAAAATTGCTGATATAATAAATAAAAAAAATTAATAAATATGATAAAAGTAATAATATTGAAAATCGTCTCTTTTTGTGCATTAACAGCAATCGTAAATAATTTCCCATGCCGTTTTTAACGATAAAGAAGTCAAACTAGAGAAATAACGATTTAAAATTGAACGCAGCTGAACAAAACGTACAGAGCACGTCAGCAATACTATATGAATGAGTTTTATTCAATCGGAATGCGAAATGAGATATTATAATTCCATACGAATGCGAGTCTTTACGCTGTTCATATAATTTTTAAACGAACAGAAAAATCTAATGTCTTTAAATAATTAAATTTATTATTAAATAAGTCGGAGACATCAATGACTAAAGTAAGACAAATAATGAAAAACTAATTAAATATATAGGGTAAAAAAGTTATATATTTATATACACATATTTAATTGATATACAATATCTTTTTTAACTTGAAAAATTGTATGCACACAGGTAATAATATTTACAAATGTATTTGATTAGCAATTGTTTGGTTAAATTACCAATATTTTTGTGACAAAATGTAATTATTCTTAATTGTTATAGAAATAAAAATTATTAAAAAACATAGTTAAAGTTTAGTTGATTTAGCTATAATTATGCTATATTAACTATAAAATATACAACTTATTTAAAAACAATTGTCAACTAAAATTTAGTTAATAGAACTATATTATTATGTATAATTTAACTATAAATTTAAATAAAATATTTAGCAGATAATATACGTAGGTCCTCTAAAAATATGGTTGTCAATAATGTAACTAGAAAATTAAGAAGAAATAACTTTAAAAATGATTAACTAAATATTTTTTTCTGTGTAATAACCAATATTATTGTGTCTTTTTGCCTTTCAGTATAAGCATATAGTTTTTTAAATTGCATATGATAAGTCTGCATAATATATAGACTTAAAATGAAAATAAAAATCAATCATTACCTCGTAAAATATATTAGTGCGTGTCAATTGTGCGACTAGTGTATTTAAAACATATATTTATATGCAGAAAGAAAAAGCGAGAAGAGGACACACAGGTTTAAGCATTTCTCACGTACGTGAGACCCCTCCCCTCCATCCCCCTGGAATAGGTTATTCGTGAGCCAGCGGTCATAACCAAGGACACGCACGTTGATTCGAAATCCAAGGAAAAAAATAACATAATAATTTACATTATACCACTCTGTAGACAAAAGTTAAAGATTAGATTAAATTCGAGATCCGTAAACATCGTAAATCATAATATATTATAATTTATTAAATATAAATATTTTAAATATAATTGTCATTTAACATAAAATGGATAAACAAACAACCTGGATAAACAACCTTCTTCAATTATAATATATAAACTATAAATTAAATCTTGTTAAAAGAAAAAAACAAATCGTCGAAAGGGTATCGGAAAATAATTATGCCTAATTCGGTATATTAACTGCAAATTCTGAAGATTTTCCAATTAATTCAAATGATATAAACGTAATAAATTCAGGAACATCGTATAATAACAACTATATGATATATATTTTATAGGTACCTATTATACCTAAATACATAGAATTACAATTAAATAAATAGATGATTAAATAATTAATTTGATGATTTATACTTGTCAAACACAAAAATGTTTAAAAATATATTTGTTAATGTATTTTCTGCAACTACATATTATATAATATAATAATTATTTATACCAGTTACTCTCAACCCGTGGGTCACGACCACCTTAGGGGTTAAAATTGTTATTAATAGTAATTTTTTCATATGTATAAAAAATATATTAAATTAACTGAATGTCCAATTTGAGGGTCGTTACTGTAAAAAGGTTAAGAGTCACTAAATTACAATAATACAATTTCAAATAATTATTACTTCGGACACGTTTTTCAACAGAGATTATATAATATAGGATCACACAAATAAGAGGTTTTCCTATGACTGAGTGTCAGGTATACTTCAAATAGTTCAACATTAGTATTATAATATAATATACATATATAGTCACATTCGATGCATATTCATCCATTTCCTTTAGCTATGAACACCGTCTAATTTGTTTTAGTTGACCCATTGTTCTTTGCTCAATATATTATAATATCCATTGTTTACATCTCGTGTTTTAAGCATAAACATATTATATTAATATAAACAAATCGAGGTATACGTATCAAATTTCTCCCTTGGCCCTATAATTATTGTTATTATCAACTAACCCAAAACGACTACCTGATTACTAATTAGATCATTGTTGGATGAAGAAAATAATAATAATTAGAAAAAATTATTATTACTATTTATTACTATATTTCTAATAAATTATTATAATTACAATAATTATTTACAAGACTCATTCAAAAGGAAGATATTTCTTATTTATACTATATTATTAATTTGTAATAAAAATCTACAGACTTTGCATATTACTTTTGATTTATTGCATACACAAAACAACAATCATATATGTATACCTATACGCATAAATGTATAATTCTAACTATTACCTACTTAATATATTATAATAATAAAGTTGATGTATCATAAGCATAGTGTTAATGTTCAATTGTTGAAATATTATATTATATTATGACGGGACAAATTATAATATTTAGTTAAATTCGGTCCGCACGTTTTGCGTAACAAACCACAACGTTATTTATGCATTTTCTATGTATAACATATACCATGAATATTACAATTTAGAATTAATAGTAAAATTGTTATTATGTTAAACAAAATTAATTATAGAAAGTTGGAAAATGTAAACTAAATAAGAGACCATTATAATATAATATATCCAGTTTAATTGTGAGCGCAACTTTTGAGGCAAACATAAATTGTTTTAAATGACCAAAGTCTCTCAAATTAAGCGATTTAAATATCGTTGTATTTAAGTACTTGACATTTTAAAGAATAAAAGAAGCAAATTGCGAAGAAAAATTGTTGTCAATAAAGTTTGTTTAACGTTTCAGTAAGTAATAGGTATCTAAAATTGTTTACCTATATAATATATGATATGTGTTTTTAAAAATATAAATTATTAATATTCAATTTAATGTTTAATTTAATATTTATAGTGTGTGATATCGTTGCCTAATTATATTTTATACTTTTATTTCAGAAATTATATTATTTTTTTTAATCAGTAAGGTCCGTATATATTATTGACAAATGTTGCTCAAATATGAATTACACACATATAATTTGCATTACACCCTTACTTCATTCGAGTATTATTTCACATTTATAATGTGTAATATTGAAACATTAATTAAATCACTACTAAATTATTAAAAAAAAAAAATCGACATATATATATATATATACTACTACATTATATTATTTATTTTAAATCATCAAAGTATATTTTATTCGTAATAGTTACTAGTTATAGTTATATAAAAGTTTTCTCGTTACAGAAAATGTTCTTATATAAATTTATCTGCGTTTTGTTTGTTTTTGTATAATTAGTAGTATTTCAAGTTAAATAATGTTTGACATATATAAACAAGGCTATCAATTATTTTATTAAATATAATATAGATACAAATATCATTTCTGTTATTCAGTATTTCGTATTATATAATTTAAATAACTGATGTAGGAGTATATATTATAATAATATCAGAATTATAATTTTACGATAAAAATGAATAGTTTAAAATGTTATCTTAGAAGACGTTATCATTCAAATACTTAAAATTATATTATCAATTGGTACAGTTTCAATTTAATATTTTTAAGGATTAGTTTAGGGTATAGGTTACCTAAAAATAAATTCAAATATACTTACAATTTTATGTTTTTTGTACAAGAAATAATATTTTATTATCCTCTATTGTCTGTAATGGACAATACGAGGGAAAGGACGCGCAGACACTCTACTTTCATCGGGATTAAACGTGCAAGTGACTTTCACCCAGCTGAGCCGCTATCAAAGTCATTATGTATACGCCCAAAAATTGCCGTTTACATTGAAAGTTATACAAAAAGTAACAGAACTTAGTGTTATTTATTCGAAAAAAAAAATTAAAAAGAAATTGTCATTATTAAATTCACTTTATAAACATTTAGACGTTAAAACTTATGTATGAGTTATTTAGATTTATTTAAAATTTAAAGACTGTCAAAAGTTTTTGAGAATAACGTCATATATAATTCACTTTGTTTCTACCCTAAAACTTTTCACAGCACGATGGGAAAACTATTGATTTTTAAATAAATTATTTTAAAAAAACAAATAATATTATTAGTACAAATAACATTTATATTTGTATTATTTAATAATGATTTATACTATTTAAATAGTTTTAAACAATTTTTAAGTTTCATATCAAATGAATTAAACAATTCAACTTCATTTTTGGTACGTTAAATTTGTATATTATGTACACGAAATATTTTACAAACACCTCATTAAATTTCTAGTGTTAATGCTAATATAGCTAATGTAATTTTCTTAAATAATTGCAGATGAATTGATATAATAAAAACTATATTATAGTGGATGTGTATTTAATATTTATCGTAATAAATATAATAATAAAACACAAAAATAAATTTTACATAAAAAATGATACCTATTTATTAATCGCATTGTATAGAACAATAAAAATAACTTTTTTTATTAAAATAAAATGATTAAAAATTATTCGTAACGACAATGATCGAAACTGTATTTTTGTCATATAAGGTCGTCGTCCTAAATTTCATTTATGCGGCGTTATTTCCGATATGATAATTATCACAATAATTGTGATTGTTTACTGCGAAGTACGAAAAATACCGTTATAGTAAAGTCGTACAATTTAAATTTATGTTAAAACAGCAACAGTAAACAGGTAAATAATTAGTTATATTATAGGTATTATTATATAGGAACAGAACGGTTTTATTAAATAGGATTTCGCAGTCTTCTTATACTAAAATTTAAAGTAAAAATATTGAATACATTTTAAATCAAATTATTTTTTTTTAATAATAACGATTTACAATAAATATTTTACACTTGTATCTTATATCCATACGTATATAATGTCCAGATATCATAATACACAGCCGCATTACTAACCAACATAATATATTTAATTGGAAAAATTAAAAACAATAAAAAAATTTTGTATATGCCATTATGATCCGATTGTGGTATCCGTAACCATATTTTCTTTTAAATATTAAAATTATTTCTATAATTATTTCATACTTATAATAACTACACATGATGTACTATGATAATATATCTTTTTTTTTTTTTGACATTTTTATAATGTATTTTAAAACATTTTTAGTCCTTTAAAATATTTATATAATATATATATATAGTTATACGAGTGTACAAGTGAAATATCGTATACCAAATTACAAGGACATGTGTATAAATAAATTTAGAAGGTTAAGTCCGTTACAGAGTGGAGCGCATGATACGGTTGTTTTCATGACTTAATATATACGTATATATCGCAGAAGTACGATTAAATATAATATTTATATATTTTGAACGAACATTTGTATGCACTATATTAAATTGCGTCAGCCATATCAGTGAAAATGTGCACTTAATAAGAGGCCGAAAAGTATGCACAAACGTCAGATAAGACTATAATAAATTAATAACAATTATATAATATATATGTAAATCGTTTTAAGTGTAATTTTTTTTTTTTTTTTTTTTTAGAGTTAATCGAATTTCGCAATTGAATTTAATACTAATTAAATATCAATATTTATTTTTTATAATATTATCGATTTATTTCAACACTAAAACCGTGGATTTATCATCGTAATAGCGCATATATTTATACGCAGTAATAGTTGTGCGAAAAAATTAGCACGGATAGGAGGGTTATTGGCAAAAATATTCAATAATACTTCCCGTCGGGTTCAACGTACCACCGATTCGCTAGGTGGCAAAAAAAAATTAGCAAAACGAATAGCCGGAAAATTTGGCCGGCACCAGTCGAGTGTAATGAACGATATCGAACAAGAATGAGAAAACAGAAATGTGTTCGAAATTTCCGAAGATGGACCGAGTGCTATATGGTACGTACACGGGTTCAAAAGCACAAGGAAAAGACCGAATATCGGTTGACCTAGTTGTCTTTCCTTACGGGTCACAAATCTCGTAGATTTTTTTTTTTTTTAAGCTTTCTCTTTGACGTGATAAACAAAATACCGCTCTCCGGCAGACACTCTTTTTTTGTTTGTTTTTGTGCGCGCACGTCGCGTTAATCAAATCGTCCAAATTCGATCTATATGCAGAGACAATACCGTCGGGAAAAGCTCTTATTATTATTACAGCGAGAAAAAATATTGAGTGCCTGCTTTCGTAAACAAGAAATGAAAACCGTAAAATTATATTTTTTAAATGTACGTATGTCAAACAGCAGTACAATTTAAATGTTTATATGCAATTCCACACATAATATAATGACAAGAGTATATTATGCAGCGACGGTTAAACTCGTTTAAACGTAATATTAACACGAAATAAATTGTTATTGAACAGTTAATATTAATTTAAAAAAAAAAAAACTTATAAATAGACCGGCAACAAATACTAATATTATTAGTACAGTTTGTGTCCTTCATTATGAATATGGGTCTCTCGTTTGGAGCCCGTACATTAGATATGATATCGAATTTTTTTAACACCACATTCAGAAGAGTTTTTTCAAGTTTATAACCTTTAGATTAAATCTATAATTATTAAAAATCATGATTATACAGCCCTCATCAGATCTGGATTTCAAATAAGTGATTTAGTTATTATTTTATTCGTAATATACATTCTAACCACTATAAACGATGACATGTGACAAAATAAATTTGTTTTTTTTATAACACACCAGAAATTACGTAGAGGGGAAAGTATTTACTATTGTCTTTATTATTATAAATTATGTCAGTGGATTACAAATGAAGATCGAATTATATTCTCTAATTTTATCTCTTTTTATAACCCCTTAAAACAATCGCACCATTTCCTTGTTCTACATACCCTCATCATCATCATCATCACACACTACACAGTACAAGCTATTTAATAATTTCTTCAACTCCAAGGCTATAACACTAGCCATCATTATATATAATAAACTCACAGAATTGATGTTCTAAGATATTTAAAACTTACAGTTACACTTAATTAGTAATATGAACTACTGAATATTTAAATTATAATTTTATTGTATTCTTATAAATTGATTATATAACCATGTTTTGTTAATTCATTTTTTTTTGTTTATTTTCTAAGCTTTTCTATCTGTACTATTGCATATTGTCCCATATTCGTTTTATTAATTGAATAAACTATTATTATTATGTATAAAAATGTTCTAATGTTTTTTTTTTAAACAACCTTTATATAGTTGTAAATTTGTTTAAACTTAAGTTATCTTTATAAAAAGTAAACATTTTTACATTTTCAGTGTTTGTAGTTTATACTCATGACAGATTCAATAGTTTATCGACGTTAAGATAATATAATATAGGTAATAATTAATAATATAATATATATTAATACCTATAGGTATTGTACCGACACAAGTGTTTACGCCTAATAAAAAAGCAGGTGCCCGTGCTCCGTCAAGTGGATAAAAATTACTACTAAAAGAAAAAAATGAGATAAGAAGGCTTGTATGAAAATTAGGTACATATGTTATGTCGTGTCGCAGTATCTCGATACGAGTTTTCGTTACGGTTTTGTTGTTATTATAGTTTTTTATTTATCGTTTTAACGATTTCCTATTACTAAAAAAGTATAAGAGGTTAGAATTTAATTTTTAGGGTTTCCGTAATATTCATCGCGAACATTGTTGAACGATTACAATATGCGGCGAGTTTTCGTATGGTCATAATGAACCGGAAGAACACATCGATAACGACCACCCGCATAAATACTATATAAATATAATATATAAACGAAAACCATAAAGGAATCCGTATATGGTTTTCGATTTCATAGCTCTTATTTAGTTTAATCGACAATATGTGGTTTCTTTATGGAGAAAGGGGTTTGCGAATCCAATGACTTTTTTATGACCATTATTTATAATTCGTCCGTCGTCGTATATTGTCAGTAAGTATAGTATAAGATTAAGTATAATAAACGCCTTTAATCTCATCAAAAGTGGACAAGTAATAAAACAAATCCTAGCTGATTGTGTTTAATTAAAATGAAGCCTATATATTATAAACATTATATATATATATATATATATGTTTAAACATTTAACCCGTTCATACTATATATTCAAGACTAATCAAAAAACTATTAATTCAATTTAATTTATACATTTTTAGACATTTAAAAACATTTATCTAATTAAATAAATTTATATAGGTATATGAAAACTCATTATATTTATTAAAACCACACATTCTCATTACTGATTCTAAACTATCTAGTTAATTTAAAACATTTAAAATAAATAACCCGGTATTCTTTTAATACTTACTTATATTAATATAATGTTGGAAATATTTTCAAATACGTAAATAAAAAATTATATAGCATACAATTTAACGGTAAACACGAAATGTGCAACTGAATTAGGTATTTATTTATATTTTTTAAGTGACAAAGTTTGTTGTTGAATTTGTTAAGTATATTAAATTAGGCTAATAAAAAATACGTACAAAATTAATTATAATATTAAACTGTGCTTCAAAAAATAATTAAAGGCGAATTACAAAAACGGGTAGTTGAGTAATTTTTAAGATGGGTCTTCCACCCTCAGTTCGAGAATAAATTAATATTATACGTAATCATTTCCCCCTCTGTTTTTATTATGTAGTTCAGTAAAACTTGGTAAATTTATTGACTTTAATCTTGTTTTGCCAAAAAAAAAAGTTTTCTTATAGCTAAGGTTTTTGTATATTATTATTGTAAGTATTATATGACTGTTATTTGTTTTATGTTCTACGCGGTATAAAAATATGTATTTAAAATCAGTTTATATATTATTTAAAGTTCTATAAGGTAAATAAACGTCTGGACGAAGTTCAGTCGGATGAAAAAAATGTATAAATTTTTATAATGTTTATGTAATATAATATTATCCAACGACGAGTTTTCATAAAAAAAGCCAATTGAAAGTTGTAGGTATATAGTGTATATTTTATCAAACAAAAGAAGGCATTTTCATTTTTTTGTTACTCGAAAAATATAAATGTTTACAATGACTCAGCTTTATAAATTAAACATAAATGTATAAAACAAAAAAAATACTAAAACATTAGGTACGTATTACTAAAATAAAAATATAATATGTACAAGAGTTGAAATAATATTGTTTAATTTTACATTAACAATATGTCGGCGGTAAAGTGTATTTTTTGAAATCGAATTCCGATATCCAACAAATATATATATATAATATTGTATACGTATAATAAATATTAACTAATTAATTTTCTATACATTATAATCATTTATAATTAAACAAAAAGTTTATACGATTCAATACGTGACGCGTTTAGATTTTGCGATAAAAACCACACGAATATAAATCATAACCATACGCACCTATATATAATATACCATGCGCGCACACCTTGCACAGCTTTAAGGACGCGTATGAATAAATTAAAATTGTAATAAAATAACGTTACACGCGTTAACAGTTATGCTTGTACATAATTAAATTTATTATAAATTATAATACATTTTAAAATTTTCATTTAAAAATGTATAAAATGTAGGCAATTTGGTATTTTTAATTAGATCATAATAATATGCATATTATTATATAATAACAATGACATTTTATTAAATACTATTTATAAAGTGAAATTGTATTATCGTAACATAAAAATATAATTAATTGATTCAGCGTTTGTTAATTTTGTACCTAATTTTATAAATACATTTTATACTAATACAGTATATTATTGACTACCTATAAATATTTGATAAAAAGAATAAACGTAGTTATATTTCAAATAATAATATAAGAATATTGTAATATTATTTATTTTACAATTTACAGGTTTCATTAATAACTGTATAAATATTGAAAAATAATAAAAATAATTCTTTTTTTTTTTCAATAATTTCCCATTAATATTCATTTAAGAGTTTTAACGTCAGATTGGAAAACCACTATATCCTACAATCCATTCACAAATTAATTTGCATATTCTATAAACCATGTCTGGATAATCTTTATCGAAGATTTCAAATGCACATCTGCATTTTTTCAAAATATACATATTCTGCTGTCGTATCACAATAACAAATTTGTTCATCAAGTGAATCATCCATCGTTTATTGTATGTTATTCATGGGCGCATTTTACATAATATTATGCGTTATTGTATTTAATTTAGAAATTTTAGAAATATTAAAAATTGTAATTACATTATTTCTAGTATACTGTAGGTACGTTATTATAATAATGTTGGAATATATAAAAAAAAAAAAAATTAAACGTGCATACTTGTCGAAAGTATTTATTATGTTATTCGCATTGTAACATTCTTATTGTTACCGTTCAAAGACCATACGATAAATATTTGATTTCAACTATAATAAGACACTATGGGTATGCTATGACAAATAAATAATAAGAATAATTTTATAAAATAAAAAAAAAATATATCAATAATTTAGGTACCTAACCATACGTACACCATATAGACATATATAGTGTCGCGCAATGTCATAAAGTACAGAAATAGGTATATGCAAAACGTCAAACGAGATATTTGTATTTTATTTCGGTGTTAAATTTCACGTCTAATCTATTATTAATTTTTTTTTGTTTCTACCATTACTTATATATGAAAAGTTGGAAAAAACAATAATAATATGTTATTTCACATACGAATCCGGTTGTTAACTACCATATTATATTAACAGTCATATTATTATAATGATGACCCTCGCGATGGACAATAATAAAATTCTCGCGCGGTGCAGTGGAAAAACAAAATTTTTATTTTATCGGTCACCCACCGTGTCCGGTCGTCACAAAATCGACACGCTCGCGTAGCGCGCTGCGCCGTCGCGTCGGATGACGTCAGCGGTGACGCGATGACGCATATATCGGGCGCCGCGTCTTGTTTATACGGAAAGTGGTGTGTGTACGTAAGTGCGTTATAATATTATGTCGAGGGTTGGTGCTGCGCGTGCGCGCGCGCGTGTGTGTATGTGTGTACGCGTGTGGGCGCGCGAGGGCGTCGGAACAATCGCGGCGGCGACAGACGCGTTTCGCGCGCGGCGGGTAGTTTCGGCGAGCGTACATTATTATTACCGTCTCTGCCGCTGCGTACTCTTGTATTTTGTTACGCGGTAATCGAATTATCGAACACGGCAGACACGCGCACAGCAACAGGAGATCTATATATATATATATATATATACACACCTAATAAGTGTTCGCTCTTAATATATTATTAATATACCTTGTTGTTACACGCACAACCGCCGTGTTGTTATTACTATCAATTCGATTTCAAATCAATGCATTATATTCAAACTGTATGTTTACAATATTATTGAATGTACCAACAACGTTAAAATTAAATTACGAAATCGATAAAACTACTCTCTATATACTACCCCATATACGAATTAAAATTTTTTTAGTTTTTTTCACAACAGTACAGAAATGTATGTACAAAAGATGTTAGACGATAATTATACACGTGCCTAATAAAAATATAATTTATCAATAAGTTAATTATTATTTCGTCTTAATTCAGTTAAATGATTACAGCACAAATTCGTTTTTTAATATTCATCAGAATTGAAATTTTTAACGCAAGGTCATTTCAAAACAGTAACATGATGGAAACAAGCAAAGGGTACAACATAATAATTTCTACTTTTACTTTATCCAAATCTGGTATATCTAATTACGCAATACACAATCTCGATAATATAATATATAGGTATACTATATAGCCATAATAATAATACATATTTAAATAAACAATACATCTTATGCGGAATTATTATGAAAATTAAATTATATATTATCTTTCTTTCTTATTTTGTATTGGTTAAAAATTATTGGCAAATAAATATTTCACGAAATACACGTTCTCGATTATAGGAAATATAACATATTGCTTATGACAATCTCTATTAGAATTATTTGTTTTAAAACGTACTCTTACAGCATGCGTGGGCGAAGATAAAAACGTTTTTTTAACACTCTTTACTAAGTGTTCTGTTTATTGTTCACACATAATCACACGTTAGTATGTTACTGTTTTTATGTATTTCCAACTATAGAATGAATACATAATAAAAATGTATTTAAATAATACAATGTGATTTATTATATAAAGTTATAATTCAAAAGTATAACCAGTGGCGATTTTTCAACAATTTTCCTTTACAAATTTTAGTAATATGCAATATTATTATAATTATAATAATACGTTTTGATATTTACCTATAATATACTTTTAATTATATTTTTCATTTGTCTGGGGGTCCAGTACCCCGGACTGTCTCCAATTAAACCGCCACTGAGTATATAATCAATGCTGTGTAAAAGCGAGTTAAAAATTTAAAGTCAAATATTAATATTATTTTAACTTAATTTTTGATATTAAAATTAGTACCAACACTACGAGTATTAACTTTACTTATTTTTTATAATACTTGTGGATTTTATACTTGCCACATAATATAATGAAATTAGCTACCTACATATTTAGGTATATGTAACTAATTTCAATTTTAACAATGATATATTTAATTAATTTCATCTTATAATGATGCAAATGGTAATATTATTTCTATTTGTTTTTGTTTATAATCAGTCATCATCTTTTCAATAACATGTTAAATACTACATTAATACGATATTTAAAAAAAAATAAATATTTTTTGTATATTATAATATATCAATCCATTATTGATACTTTCTAGTGATTCTGATAATTCTTTTATAAAAATCTATAGAGGATGACAATTTTATTCGTGAAAATAATAGTGTATATTTTATTATGATCCTTCATACAAAATTCATGCGTGTTAATTTTAAATATTTATATTTCAAAATAAACTTTACTCGATTAATAATAAATAATAAGTGGCCCTTTTTTATTTAAGAGTTGAATAAAATAAAGTATATAAAAAAATTAATTAACTATTAAAATTTAATGTTTTCCAATTGTTTTTCAATTCACTTAACTAAGTTGAAAAAATATCATTACCCTCAATACCCGATTTCCCAGCACTGCCTATAACTGCGTATTATAAACAAATCCGTGGGAGTCACGAAATCGAATTATTCAAACAGGTTGTCGATTATTTCATAATTTTGTTTGCGGTTTGCGTTTCTCATTCATTATTCATTCAAACATTCGGAAAACTTTTTGTCCAGGGATTAACTCGTATCGAAAAATAACTGGCCGGAAAGCCGGGTCTGTACATTCATAAATACGGTTTCGTATACCTACTGACCGTAATAATTATTTCTCTCCACAATACAACATGTATTATATTATATACACACACTAATAAAACAGAATCTAATAATATAAAACGTTTATTTACCTGAAGTACAAATTACCGAATTTATACGATTTTTGTTCGTACTGAAAATGCGTCTTTTACATGAGAGTTTCAAAACAGAACCCGATTGTTTTTGCGACAAAACGCGAACATATTATTAAAAATATATAAGTCGGAGTGTCCCTAACCTTATACCGATGGTTCCGAAAAATATTTAAACAGTTTATCATTCTTGTATAAATATGATAATTGATGATAAAAATATAAAATTATAACCATATAATTAACAATGTAAATATTCACGATTTTGTTTCTACTTTTTTAGTCAATAGTGATTATGCAAAATAATTAATAATTATTATATTGTAAATAAATCAAAATTTTATTAACTAATTGGAATAGTGCATAATGTCATACTCATAATAATACGAATTACATTTCTGAGTGAAAAAATATATGACATATATCATTGACCTTTTTGTATAAAATATTACAATTAATTACAATATGAATTTTAAAAATAAAAACTACTTAAATATGTTAACGTTCTACATAAATACAACTGATCATTAATATATCGTATAATATTATGACCAAACTCTAAATAATAGGTAAGTACAATAATTATTAAATGTTTATACTTTTTTCATTGTTGTACCATCAACGTGAAAACCAATAGAAACAAAAAAAAGAACAAAACACGTTTTATTGATGGAAATCGAATAAACCAGGTGTAAGTTTATGTTTTGTCACTGAAAAAAAAAGATTAAGTCCCAGTTTACGTTTTATTCGTGTTTTTGTTTTGTCACTCCCCAATATAAACTCGGCTTAAATTATATTATACAGTGGATAATGCCATAATAGTGGAGCCACGCGACAAATCCCGTGAAGCCAATAAACCTTAATTGGACCAGATATAGCAGATATAGTAATATGCGTATGCACTTCTTCATTTATCAATTTGTTAATTCTTTATTGAAAAAAAATATGTAGGTTAGGTACGTACTTATTGGAAAAATTATTGTTTAAAAAAATAAAATGTCTTATTAGCGCAGAGTTCTATAGAGATATAACTATAAGTGACTTATATATATATATATATATATTCAATATTGGCTTCTTTTACAGACATTATTATATTTTAATGTAAATCTAACGTTTGTACCAACGTGGGTGAATAATAATTTATTAGTCACGTGCACACAGCACACGTTATAAATTATAATATGTACCTAAATACGTATCACCGTGTGCAAACAGCCGAATTACACGTAATACGGTAAGTTTCACAAATTGTATAATCACCGTGTTTATCCAATTGTGGTTTCTATTCTATATTAACCATCGATTAACGGACAGAAAAAATGTTTTTATTATTGATATTAATCATTCTATAGAACGGTAATTTTTTTTTTAATTTTGATTTTCCACCAAGATAAATATTGTTTCATAAAAATGAAAAAAAAAACACTCTGACCTTATAAAGTTTAATATTTAAATTTAAATTAAATTAATATTTTATATATAAAACCATTAATGTATACTTATGTGATTAACAATCATAATATCTTCAAAGATAATAATGAAATGGATATGACATCATATCCAAGTTAACCAACTTGAAGACTAAAACCTAACTTATCACACGGTCATTTAAGGACATTAAGGTACTTATATTTTTATTTTATGTAATTTACGATTTTAATGTCGGATTTATAGCGATACGTACTCATAGTGACCAAAACTATTTGATAAAAATATAAAATTAAATAATTAAATAACTGTTTATTAAAAATAATAAAAAGTGGGTACATCAAAATTACAAGAGATACATCAGTATCTACTCCAAAAATATATTATCAAAAATGTAATCTATTACCTTGCGAAACAAAATAAAATGTATAGCAGATCGTTATAATAAACACAATTTTATGAAAAATAAATTATACTATCATTATATTTTTTTTTCTCATTCATTTGAAATATGTTTCATGTATACATGAACGAGATAGGTATCTATTTTTACATTGATATATTAAATTATATTTTTATTGCCCTACCGATCACGATTGACTTGTTCGGTGGTCGTCCTCCACCAATCGAGAGGGCAGTATTAAACACGTACAATAACGCACAGGAAAATATAATATACTTAACGGTTTAACCAACTCTACACAAACGATGTGGTTAGGTATGGTTAGGTTATGTAGAGATAAAAATCCGCGAGGATAATAACTGCCGACTGTTTAGTGAACAGTAAAAAATATGTATAATATTATATTATTGTATTTATCGGTGTACATAATTATATGGTAGGTATAGACTATACCGTACAGTTATAGTGTATATTATATATATATTATTCTCCTGGGTATGAACATTGAAAAACAAAAACGAAATTATAAACAATAACACGTAATATTCAATAAACGATTCAAAAAGACAGAAACAAACGCGTGTCGTTATTGTCACGTTCGAATCACGATTGCGTTCGTACGAAATAAGTTAATACACATTTTCTTTCCGTATCGGATAATACGTGTTATACTTAATATGTTATAACTTATAACTATACTGTTGTCTGTTATACTATAGCAACGTTTTATTTTTAAAATTCGATAATAATAATATAGGAAAAAAAAGAACTATAAGAGACAATCGGCATACCTACGGTCGAAACATATTATTATAATGTATAATTATATACATTTATTTACAATAAAACATAATTTATAATCATTTTGATGCAGTTTGTTCCACTGAAACTTCTAAACTAATTGAATTCGATAATTACTTATTGACATCAAATTATGTGGATGATTGTGAATACCAAATTTATTAAACGTAAACAAATGTTTCACACGTTACATATTTTGTTTACTTATATTTTCAATACATATCGCATAGATGATAGGTACCGTCCATACACATTAAGGGTAATAAACTAATAATAAAACTAATAAAAAAATTGAACAGTTTTCTCCCACGCTATCTACTGGTAAATATTCAAGTAAGTTTTTAAAACGCTTTCAGAATGCATTCAAACGTCAACGCAGGTGCTATAAATACCCATTATTTTATTTTTATATAGTGTTGCTTTACACTTATACTCTAGATATTTACAAAAAATAAAAACTACTGCAAGCACACTAGAAACACGAAATGCGTTTAAAAGCTTGAAACTTTTATTATTTGCATACTTTTTAGAGGTAATCTCAAAACAATCTTAGTAAAATACAAATTTGTTTTATACACTTTTTTAAATGTAAATACGAAATTTGTTTTTGCAACTTTTATTTTGCTCTTTTAGCCATTTAAAGTTGAAAGTGTTTATTATTTACTTTAATGGAAAAAAGTAAATCTTCAGGAATTAAATTAAAAATGAGCATCTTTTTACAATATCTATTCAAACATTTCACACAAGAAAAAGAAACAAACGCCAACTTGCACTTATAATATACTTGCCTAGGTACTATATTACAAATAATCTAATCTATAATATTGTTAATTACCAACTGTTAGCACTAATCATTTAACTGAAAATTATATAATATTTTTTAAAATTGAAACGAAATAAAAAAGAAATACTGCTGTAGAATCTTCACTGTTTAGATAATTTAATTTTTGACTTTTGGTTAGAACTTAGGTATAAGTTGACAACTTTTGCAGGAGGTTTCACTATAATATTATTATATCGTATATGAAACAAATAAATATACCGGTCGGCTGTTTAAAATCGTAATATTAGTTCAAATTATAAGTAACCTACATAGTACTTATAGAGTAGCTTCGTATTTCGATGTTTTCAAAAACAAAAGATTTTTCTACAAGATCGTAGGACCGTAATATAAAACAACTAAATAAATTCATACCCAAGTGTTTAAAAATAATAATATTATGACGCTTAAAATGGAAAATGAAATGTTGATTGCTATAGTCGTGTGTTAAGAATATAGCAGTAAAATTTGTGTGTGAAATGTACTGAAAACCGTAAAACAATATTCCACATGATAAAATTCGCAAAACGTTTGAGTAATTATAATATAATCGAAAAACGAAATAATCGCAAACAACAGTCAGACCACTAATCGATTTTGTGGCCATATTATACTAGGCGCGCGTAAATGTTGGAATCAGGTTTCATCATCATTTTGTTTATTACAAATTATTATAATATTGTTTTATTATGCGTTTACTGTTTAACCTTAATGTTGTAAATCACAATATCTTATATATTATAATACCTACTATATTATGAACGTGGAGAACTAATAAAATATTTACAGTTTACATCATACTCATTCTAGATTCGTACATTGATAATACAATTAACCAAACACGTATAATTAGCTCATATCGTATACGCACAGTACGCTTTAAAATTTAAATGATTAATATTTCAAAAGTCATATTAAATGCGTTTAATAATTACCACCTAATACGTGTAAATAACATTATTGAAAATGTATGATTAATATATTATACACCGACGACCGAATGAGAGATACAGACATTTTAAAAATATAAAATAATATTTGGTCGAAATTTGTAAATAATATTATATCGTGTGGGTTGGATAATTCTTGGATATTATAATTCTGCGGAGAATGAAAATCCATCCAATATAATAGAGTGCTGCACGCTACTGCCGCCGCGTAGATTAATACTGTTACTATAGAACGACGTCTCGAATTGAAGAGGGTATTATAACTATACTAAAGGTTAACATTTTTATTTAATCACACCCCCGAAAAAAAGATAAAGAAAATTACGTTTAATATCGCGGATATAATAATATTATTCGTAACAAACGACAACAAAAATAATACAATTATTACGATTCGTGTAAAATTTAATGGACCAACACTACAAACACGAGCAAAGCGGTTGAAATGTAATTTTCGGCGCAACTGATTTCGTTGGACGTATTTAACGCGCGTACACGTATATAAAAAAGAATAATCGTTTGCAAAAATATAATCACATTTGTCCCGAGTGTTTTCGTTTCTCCCATTATACTGTACGATTCTTAAATATGCTGCGGAATCAACGACCTCTTTGCGCGAATTGAACCGTGACTGGAACAGTTTCACACTGTTTTTTCGCATCTACGCGCGCGCGCGCACACACAAACACATACTCGGTGCGCCGTTCTCGGAAGGTTTATTGAACTTCTCGCGGGTATTCGGATTACGGCGATGACCGAAAAATGCGATACCTAATAATATTACAATATACACGGGATACAAAATTGTATAATTGTTCGTATGTATATCGGTGATGAGTTAGCGACACATTAGCCTTAAAAAAATGTTGCAAAACCGTTTAATTTATATTGCAATACAAATATTATATATTATGTCCATTCGAAAATTCGAAAAAACGAAAATCGGCCGGTACCTATGCAACAAGGAAACTCCTTGATATGAATTACGTTATAAATATAAAACAGTTAAGGATGAATAACCTCAGGGGGAGAAAAATATAATAGACAATAAAAACCGCGCGCGCGACTTTGGTCAGCTCAGTCACCCCGCGCGAAGTCAAGGTCTTGGACATACACAATGGCCTTATATATAAAATTGGCTATCTTTTCCGTTGTCGGACGTGCAAAAATCGTCATAACACGACAAACGCGTATATATTATAAATAAAGACGTTTTATTATAACGCATAGTTTTTGCGATTGAATACATTTCTGTGTATCATAACGTAATAATATCATTACATCCAATAGTTAGTTTTGATCGTACGAAGAAATATTATCGCAAAACCAAAGGAGCTCTCATTGTTTGTGTAGTCGTGTACGTATATATACGATTCTTTAAATTTTAATAAATCTACATCATACTAAATAGAGTGCAGACAAAAAGACGTGTCCTTAAAACGCGTGTTGGTAAAAAAAAAATCCCTACCGTATACCGTATTACGCGAAGAACGACGACGACGGCAATATCAATTCTTCTAAATTAAGACGGTTTATTTAAATTGCAAGAAAGTTAGTGTTATAATAAAATTAGTATTGTTTATGGATGATTCGCGTGGCGAATACATATATATTAGGAAAACTTTGCAAGGGAAACAAAAGCAATTCGATTAATATTTAAAGACGATGGTGGGGATATCATAAACTATAAAAGGAACAACGAACCCTGGTCAAAATTTAGCGAGGAGAGTGAATTCATATTGTTTTTGAACAATATACTTATTATAGAAGGAAAACAACATTTTGTAGAAAATAATTAATACGGGCATAATGTGATTTCCAAACGATATTACACCTATAACAAACGTATTTAACGGTTCTCTAAAGAACCCCTTTGTTATATATTTATAGACTATAATAAATATAAACCGCTAAAACAATGATATAAACAATGTGCTTGGTTTACATTAAATAGTAATCAATTTTTTCAAACAAGGCTTTCTGCTGTTGATTTTAATTTATCTTATTTAGGTAATTTATTAAAAAATAATTCATTGTCTACACTACATGAAAATTAATGTATTATTAATAATTATTATACTATGTAAAGGTAAACATAATTATATTTTTACCAATGAATATACTTTCATACTGATCTAATAATTAATTATATCGCTCAAATGCCTAATATGATATATTAACATAAAATAATACTCTAAACTAATGATGAAAATAAAATTTCATAAAAATATTTTATATAAAATTATTGATGTCTTGTAAAATGTTAACAAAATTAAATTCAGAATTACGTTTTTTCATTAGTTAAGAACATAACCAAACACCATTAGTATAGAGATGTAGTATGTAGTAGGTACTATATAAGGTGAAGTATTTATAAATAATAAGCAGTGGTAAAATTAATTTGGATATTTGGAATATATAATAGATAATTTTAATTTGTACTGTTAATGATTATCTATATATGATTATAAATTATAATATATGTATCATAATGTTTTAATAATATACATAAAATAATCAGTAAATTATATGATGTTTTTTTTTTTACTTGTTAGTTGGTACGTTTAGAATTTTAGATGATATAAACTATACATATTATATAATATATGATATAGGTACATTATATATGAATTTTATTAAACGTATTTAATATACCCACTGTAAATACAATACAAAAAGCTCATCCATCAATCATCGGATTTATATCCATTATTAACGAATAGAAAGATTATTAATGATTGTAAAACTACCGTTTATTCATCAACAACAGTTTATTTAATATGCTATAGTTCGATTTTCGACGCCGAATCGATCGCTATTATAATATGACGTATCTATATGCTGTGGTCGTTTTTGTGGTCAAAGATAAGAGACATGCGAGAGGAGAGGTGGGATGTCCTTTTGTGTATTACTACTCGTGACCCAAGAATCTAATGTACAGACTATACAGATGGATATATACAGTACGCGCAAGGTACGACCTTGATTAACGTTTAACTTCGACAGCACATTAAATATAATATTATGTTTTTTTTTATTCTCGTTCGATTGATTTTTAACCGCGCGCGTAACATCGCGATGATAATAGTAACAATATTTAGCTTAGAGGTACGGAATGATAAAAAAAAAAAAAAAAACTAAATAAATAAAACGAACATATTTTATATAATATGAAGCGTACGATGTTACGATGTTAACGCAATCTGAAAAAAAACCTACTCGTTTCGACTATATATATATAATAATCTTCGCGGTTTTACAATAATGCACGAGCGGTGTTTGTAAAAGTTATTTGTCGGTAACTTATATATATATATATAGCCAAAAAATATTATTACATAAGCACTTAGAATCCGTATATTGAATTGTTTCAAAAGAGTGAGTAAAAAAAAAAAATATTATTTTGAAAGTTAAGAAAATAAAAAATAAAAAAAACGTCTGTCCGGGAACAGATCTAATAATCAAAATATACCTGTGTTGAAGTACGACGTTAGTATCCAATCTCGCAGTGCCAATGCGGTGGCCACGAAGTTCATGTTGCGATTCGTAGCCGTCTCCGAATCCAATCGCATTCCGACAGGCGACAGTGAAACATTTACCGCGTCATAACAGAGTGATAACGACAGATTTGAAACATCGCGGGGCCGTTGGAAATACTAAATATTTGAAGGTTTTAATAAATATTAAAAAATTGGTACCTACCTATTATACATAAACGCGTGTCCGTAATGAAATATATATCTTGTCAAACCGTTGGCAAAATGTATAATAAGATAATAAACCTAGCATTTAACTTACAAACATTGTTTCACGGTCATTTTTTACCTACATTTTAATTATTTATGTTTTATTCGGTTTAGTGCGAACATATTCTCCCGATTCCCAATATAAATTTTTCTTTTATTTATTTACTAATTAACAAAACGCTTTGATTTCGACTCCATATATCGACATTGATTTTTAATTTAATTTAATTTTCCCCAATAAACTTTTAATTTGCAGACAGAAATACAGAAATGCATATTAATGTCAAATGACCATAGGCAAGTAGTATACCAGCGCACCGGATTTTCGCAAATAATAATATTTGTTATTGCAAATTACGATATAATAATATAAACTCAATGTCGAAAACAAAATATAAGATAAAGATTCGCAAAATTATAATTCAAGGATTTTACGGTTCAATGTTTTAAGACCAGACAATGAAATAAAAACGTATTTCACAAACAAAAAATGCATATACTCGTAGATGTTAAAAAAATATTGAGAAACCCCGAACAGACCTTATATTATAGCTTGTATATAATGTTAAGTGGTAACCCTAGGTTCAATCCATGTTAACTTGTAGGACTATTTTTAGACACTTATGGAGAAGAAAGAATTTTAAGTATTTCTCGTTCTCCAGCCCTTTTTTTATATTTATTTATATTATATACTTGATATATTTATGTGATACTTTAATGTTTAAACACCATATACGAGAAATACTCTTAAAATCGTTAAACACGTGAACAACGTGAATCTGTATAATTGGTTTGTTTAAACTTTTATCAAAGAAAATAAAGCATAAATAATGGGATTATTTTTAAGACAAAGATAAAACTTTACACTAAAATATCTGTAATGATAATAATATATTTATGGCGAAAAGTGCCTTCTAGACAAGTGTAAGTGTTATGAATATCCGAAAAATGGATTCTTATGTTGAAAATCATCGTCTGTAGCTGATTTCGTCGATTTTAAAAACTAATGACACATTACGGCTTCAAATGTATGCTCAGTGTCCACTGTTTATATACAAATAATCCACATTATAATTTAAAATTAAATATAAATAGAACATAGAATATGTTGTGTAGTAAATGTGTACTTAGGTTTTATTAAATATAAAAACATACACGGAGAGTCAGTACTTAAATATTATTTTTCTCGATTTCAAACGATTAAGAAATATGCATAAGTATATAATTTTAAGTAAATTACCTATAATTACTGTTAAAATATTTTGAAACAAAAAACGTGGTTGTTTTCACATTTTAAAAATTTAATATTTTACTACACTATTTATTTTAACGACCTCACAAAGTGTACGATCCATGTATTTTTTCTCTCGAAAGTTTGTGTATTCTGCAAACAAATTATTTTAATAGTCTGCACATTTGCTGGCATGAAATTTTTGTAATATTTATTTAATAATTATATTTATTTGACAATAGTGACATTACATAAATGATAAATTTAATATTATGTAAAAGCACATATTAAAGAACTTAAATTATTTCAAAATATAATAAAAACGTGTATCCTTCCAACCGTCGTAGATTATAAATTATAATATATTTGTCTATATTAATCAAAGGCAATTATAACTTTATAATATTATAAAGATTTGTTTTTAGTGGTTAGGTTAGAAACTGAACCGAAATTAACTATCATAACGTTCAAAATAATATTATATTTTATACAATTCAGTTGGTGATCGCGTTCTCTTCATTTTAATCAAAACACGTTTAGGATACAATATAGATACTGAAAAAAAGTGCGACACGCGTTGCCCAATTACGAGGTCATGCAATAATATATGATATTATGTACGTTTCAACAGCTAAAAACAACAACGTGTCACACAGTATTGTAAACACCTGCTCAAATGTCAATTCAAATAAAAAAAAATATTATATATATTTTGTTTTCGTTTTCAACGGAGGGTTAATTCGGAATCTCGTTAATTTAATGTAATTTATTGGACTATAGTATAATATACCAATAATTATACTTTACTTTTCCAATTATGTATCTAACGGCCTGGGCTTATATTTCAAATGGTGTCCAATGAATTTGTTGTTTTTATTCGACAGTCGCTTACATTAAATATATTATATACAATTCGTTAGAATACCATCAAAATAAATATTACTTTTTGTCACGATTTGTAATTTCCGAAACACTTAGCGAATTAATTTTGTACATTTACACCTATCAAATATTTTTTTTCTCCGGCGGAATAGAATAGGTTAGGTACTTATAGGTAAGTATAGGTATATTCCACACGTTACGTCGATTTATGTGGTGTCGATAATCTCATACGAAATATTGAAATTTTAGCCAAGTGACTACATTTACACAAAAAATTCCAATATTCGTAATTTCATTGATTCATACATAATGATTAATATGTATGATTGTAAAACAAAAACTAAAGTATTTTTTAAAATTAATTCGAATAATTATTTAAATGAAGACGGTTAAAATGAAGTAGGTACCTATTAATATTATATATTATACCTATTAATATATTAATACAATATATAAAACGAATAAATTTTTATTTTAATGACATTTATTTTTAACATTTATATATAGGCATTTATATCTAAACGAATATTTTAAAATTTAAATAATAGTTTAATGAACAAAAAAACGATAGGCCTATTAAAAAAATAATGCCTACAAATTTATCGAACAATACCTATTAGGTATAATATAAAGTATGAACTTTTATTGTAAAATAAAACATCGAATAATATTACAGAAATATTTCCCTAAAAACCAATTTCAAATAATATGTCAAACGAAATATTAGGTATTATGATTATGATTTTAGGAATATTTTTTATACCTTTATAATCTATTGTAAAACAAAATGTCATCAAATTATGTCGCTTTCAATAAATAAACATATTTTCTGTCAAAACGTAATATAATATCGATTCGGAATTCAAATGAAATATAATATAATCAATAAATATTCTATACGCTATAATAAGTCATCGGATCAAATAATCAAATTATATTATATTCATAATGCGATTTTGTTCATGAGAGTTCTAATCCAATTTTCCGCATTTATTTTGCATGCAATATGCGTAGATGCAGCGTGTGTGTAAGGGAGAGGATTCAAAACCTTGTTATATACTTAAACATATATATATATATATAAACATATACATGGTTTTATTTTGTAGGTATGTATTGTATTATATATATATATATATTCATAAAAGCTTAAACTTAAAAGAAAAGTTGAAATATGATTTATATAAAAGTATATATGATCAAAGAATAAAGAATCTTTTACCCACACATACTTCCAGTGATTTGACCTATGATATGTCTTATGGAATAATAAAATAAGTTAGTTATATTTTATAACATTGGTTTATATCTAATCAGTTATTTATTTTTTATCGATATTTTTACCTTTGATAATTTGCTATTACAGTCACACATATAATTTTGATATTGTTAACATATAGTAAAATCATTTAGCAAATTTTAAAAATTAAAAAAATATAAATTGCTCAACACAGAAATTTGTAGATATACTGTATACGGTTTAATTATAGTAAAAACACATTTAGAACAACAATAAGCAATTCACTATAATTGGTAATTTTAACTAAAAAAACACATATTAGGGTTTGCATGATGGATATTTTATACGTAAAGTAATCGTGATAATGAAATAATATATTAAAATATAATTTCAACAATATAGGTACTCATATATTAGTGTGAAAAAAAATTAAAATAAAATGGTAATTAACAATAGATACCTATATATGTTTATAGTTCTTATGACAAAATGTTTAGTTTAGAAAATTTTAAATATAAATCATTAGATGTAATTTGTTTTCATATTTAAATAATAACGCACTTAAATATTGAGTTTTAATAATATTAGCAAATTAAAACATATTCCCTACAAAAGTTACATAATAACATAATTAATTAATAATTATCATATAATTAATAATCACTGATTATTAATCAGTAATAGAATACAATATTATGAAGGATATATATTTTATTTGCATATTCACATAAAAACATAGTTTTGATATAACATAAATACTGTTATTTGTTTCTACTTTACTTTATATTAGTATAACACATTATCACATTTTTTAATTTAATTTAGACATTCGTTGGTATACTATGGAATAGTGGTATAATTATTGAATTAAATATAATTTAGAGAGAGAAAAAATAGACTACTGATAAAACAGTTTTAAAAAGCGATTACAATATTTTCAACTGATAATAATGCATTTTGTACAATATTAAATTATTAATTTTAACGAAATGAAAGTAATATGGTAAATGTGTTATATTAATATAATATGATATTTATGAACTATATGTGCATTTTCTGTAAAAGATAATCAATTATTAATCTAAATAATTTTCATAAAATAAAAATAGAATACTAAATACATACTACTGTATTATTTAGAAGAAAAATAATTAATTTCGTGTGAATAATCTTATCTTATTGATGGAGAGAAAATTATATTAATAATTATTGATTATCAGCCGGAAATAAAATTATATAAACAATTATTATAATTTTAATTATATAATGATACGTTTCATTAAATATAAGACATTAAGAAATCTACAACCATCAGAAATCAAAATTACTTACAAAGACTAACCTCCTATAAAGACTTATTTATGACGAACAAAAGAAGAGCTTTTATTTATTTTTTTGAACATTTTTTTTAATAATGTATTACGCACGCAATTGTATATACAGAACAACGGCACGTGTTCAAATAGCATTATTATATCATTTTAAATATTGCATAATTTTACTTATTACTTAGAACTTCCTTTTTCGTACTCATTTTTATATAAACTATATTAATATATAAACTTAATTTAATAATAAAATAGCTTTCTTTATTTGCAATATTTCTGTGACCATAATAGTTCAAATATAATCAAATAAATCATAATTCATATAGGTAACGTAACAAAAACATTAAATAATGATGTTATTGTTTTTCATTCAATTTATTTTTAAATCTATATGCGAATGCCCCTAAATATTTTTTTTTATTGATTAAAAAAAAAGGTATATATATGTTTGTAAATATACCCAATTGCATCTCTACAGCACACCAAATGGACCGTGAAAGCGTGAACACAGGGTATAAAATACAAGTATATACCAATAATTGAATTGTAAATTTCAAATACAATGTTGACAAAATGATTTAAATAATAAATAAAATATATGGAATACTCAATGAAGTTGTACCTCCAATGTACTTGAATTATATTTTTGGTAAGGGAGGGGGGAAAAGAATGCCAAAATATAAAAAGTGTATAATATTATTTTTATGCAAATAAACTGGTGTTTTACAATTATTGTATTAAATAATCATAATTATTTTAATTTTACGCTTAATTCTACTAGGAAAGACATATAATATCTACTTGATATTTTAATATACCTATTTAATATACTGAAATGCCACGATAAGGTAGGAGAAAAATTGCATGACTCAATTTTTATCCACACGTTTTGAAAAGAAAAAGAAAACACATACATAATATCATATAAGATTCATAAATTTTTATTAAAAATAATTTTATTAGACTAATACTGATAAAATTGCAAATTGTTATACTTAAAAAATTCAGCTTTTAAAAAACACGAAGAAAAACACATTTACTTTACTTCTATCTGTCGCCAAAAAGTACTTGCCAAAAGATAGGTAACATAAAACCAAAGCGACTTTATTGACATTAAATGATGCTGTAGATTATAATTTAAAACTCATTTTTATAATAAATTTATATAATGTATTATATACGAGTACATGAGTTTATAAACGGAGAGAGGGTATGTTTTATTAATATCAAAATAATTCGTTTTTTTAAACCTGGTCACTTGACATTTATCCTATATAATTTTAAAATTATGTTATACATCATTACTCATTTTTCCAATAATTTTAAATTTACATTCACTCAACATCTTAGTATGTTAATGATAATTAAAAATTCAACTAAATTTAAAATGTATTATTTGCTCGTTCACAGAGAAGCAATCATTAAAGGAAAAACATTTCTTATTCTTTGTACGTATTCATAATTTTGATTATACACTCCATCATTTAAAAATGAACACGATGGTTTTAGAAATAAATCGCATATACATTATGATTTCAGAATACAAAAACGTAAAAATCATCTGTATTCTTCTTCTATATGTATTCTATATGTGATATACCTATAGGCTGTTTTATGTAAAGATGTTCCAAATTCTCTAGTACCAATTTAATTGATAAATCATTTTTTAAAAACGTTTAATATAAAATAGTTCAAATAAGTAATAAAGGAGTAATAACTAATTTACAATTAAAACATTTATAACTCAGACAACATTCTCAAAAACATTTATTGTAATAAATTACGACAACTATAATAATATTATATTCTAGTCTGTGATGGTACTAATAGTATTAAAATATTATCTACAGTTTACATGTAATACAATAATTATATTTTACTAAGCATGTAAAGACCAAATAAAAATCAAACGAGTGATGTACTTATATCACATGGTCCTATTTCGTATAAAAAAAAACTCATTTGACTGACAATTTGGATACACTCCAGTATTTTACCCCTTAAAACATTTCCGCATATACTTGAAACGTATAAATCCGTTTTTATATTTAGAACATTTCTTCCTACAATAATTTGTCTCGTTTCACCATTACTATATAATATATGTATTACAATATTTTGTCTTTTTAAACCTAAATAAATATATATATATATATATATTCTAAACAAAACATTGTTTAAGTATATGTGAATAGAAAATGTCAAGTGCACAAACTGTTCCGGAACGAGCGCGGCTGGCAATATTGTAACAGAACGATCGGAGGGTGTAATGAATCCTAACTTATCGTGCGGAAACCGGAAAACAAGATTGTGGCGAAACGTTTCCTCCCAGTCACTACGCTTACCAAACTATTATAACAGATGAGTAAAATCGAAAAGAAAAGAAAAACGAACATATACGGTACTTAAGTATCCGATAAGTCGTAAAATCAATTTTAACCATTCGGCGCCACATTATATATTAATTCGAACGACGTGATTTATACCGGTTTCATTGGATTAGAAAGCAGGACACGGAATATTATATACTCATATCACACAGAATTAAAACTATTTTTGAACGCAAGTATAAAAAGACATTAAAAGTTAATGAAAAATGCGCAACTTCCTGGTTTAATATTTTAATTTAAAAATATAGCCGTTTTAAAACGGGGATCGTAATAGGCAATTCGCATGCAGATCGCGAAAAATTAAACAATTTTTAACATTCGAAGAACTAATTATTAGTTATAAACTATAATATAATATTACATGTATATTAAAATATTCTTAAACGTATTAAACATTAGCACATTTGTTATAAATACGTGTGTATGTAGGTATTATATATAATTATCAATTTATGTCTAACAATAATTGTACAAAACAATAGCTTTAAAATTCTTCATAAAAAAGTTAGTCAAAACTATCGAGTTATACGTATTCGTGTAAATCAAGGATAATTTTAAAGGTCCAAGTCTACTACATTTCTTGTTCCCCTTGAAATTTATACGTACTTTATACTCGTATTGATAATATTACGCGAGTACAATACCAAAAAAAAGTACGCACGAATTATAATATTACATATCCTGGTGCATGTTAGGTACAACACTTGAATAATATACTTATTTCTGACCAAATTAAAATTAATCATAAACTTAATAAGTCGTCTAAAATAAAAACGTTTCAAAGTAGTTATAGTAGTAAGTAGTAAGCAGTTATAGTTTAATTCTAGTTATTACGTAATATCATTTTAATATTTTATATATTATACGAGTACCATACTTATTAGAAGTTAATACCACAGTTTATTAAAATAAAACTCAGAGAATATAGTTGAAGCACACGACGAAAACAAATATTTCTCTTAAAATATTATATTGAAACGTTATTAAATTTTGTTTCCAAAAACAATCAACAAGTATATACAACTTAACTATAAAGCAGATGCACGTGAAGTTCCTATTTGAAAATTAAAACAGCATATTTTACCAAGCGAATTAAAAATACAACAACAAAGTGTCAGATGACAAACAAAAGTCAACATTAAAACAATTCGTATTTACCACGATTGTTAATTATCACGAAAGAAAAAATGAAAAGGGGGTAATAAAATTGTTTATCGTCGTATATCCGTATAAATACTCTTCAGTCATCAAATAACCCTCAAAAACGACGGAAGCTTGAAAAATGATTAAGATTTTCAACTCTCTTTGAAGCTCCGGGAAAAATAAACGGCTTGACAGATTCGTAAGACAACGGACACGCAATCGACCGAAAATAATATTATTAACATGTTTATGTGTGCATTGGCGTGTAGATACCTTTGTGAAAAACGACGGCGTGCCGGTTATTAGTATTCCATATAGTATAACGATAGTATCACCAAGCACCACACGGCTTATTTTGTTGACGCACTCGGAGCAAAAAAAAAAAAAATAATAACGAACAGTAACACACTGTATATATATATATATGTATATATTTTTTTAAATTTGATCGCGATCGTTCGGACAAAACGCGGAAAAAGAAAATAATATTTTATAACGAATTAAGATGTTCTGGTAATAAAATAATTGCGGGCGACGATCGCACGAAACGGCACAAGTGATAAAAAAAAATTATTATTGTTATGGGACTTGTGTTGTGAGCGACAATAATGTAATCGCGTATAGGGAAAATACATTCGCGCGACCGGAGCTACAACACTCGACTGGTTACGGTAGGACGGTGAACACCGGCAGCGCACCGCCTAATGCACGATCGCGAACTATTGGAGGGATGGCGAGTGGAGGGGAGGCGGGGAGAGAGACAGACGTAGAGAACGGATTAAAACTCTCCGACAAAAACAGTGTAGACAATATTGGACGACTATTTATTTATTTTTATTTTGCCACTTCCTCCGTACGGAATACGCGTACATACACGGCTACGGCTACGGCATACCTACCAGTTTTGTCGTTGTGTTTTACTTATTTTTTTTTTTTTTTCACATTGTAATCAGACGCGATGGGAGAAAAAAATCGCATCGAACGGCGGCCGCTCGATTCGCGAATCGCAACAATAATAATAATCACCGGAATCGTTTGGACGTAATGAATACAATTTAAAAAAATGATTTTAATAGATGATAATATTTGAAATCGTCACCGTCCGTGAATAATATAATATAATAAATTGTGTCGTGTTTGACTTTTTACACAAAATTACAATGGATACATTTGACGTTGTGACCCCAATTATATTGGAAACTAAAGAAAAAGTAAAAGTTCTAAACGCAGTATTATCAATTTATCAACGTCCCACCGTCGATATTGTTTAGGTGCTTCACTATCTCGGCGTAGGTAATTGTATATATTTATACGATATTTCCTGCTTTTTTGTTCTTTAATCTTGATAATATTTCTTTGAAAATTAATTACGTCTGTATCACAAGTGGCCAATATATTTAATTACCTATATACTCATTATTGTTTTAATACTAAAAACTAAACAGCGTACAAATAACAATTATGTTAATTTGCATAAATAATCTTCCGCGCTATAAACGATTAGAAGTTAAAATATGATAAACGAAACAATTTGCAGTGATAAAAATATGAATTTATAAATATTGAAGTGATTATACGTCTAAAAAGTTTTAAAATCTGAAAAATGACAAATTACTATCAACTAGTGTAATATTGGTAACTCACTTCATACTTTCATAGATAATTAAATCAATTAAAATAATTACAAAAGTATACATTAAAAAAATCCTACACACTTCTAATGTAATTTGTCAGATTTTATATAATTACATTGATAGAATTTTGATTGTTTTGGGCGGATAAAAGATCTTTATATTATATTAAAAACAATTTTTGGTCGGTCAAAATAAATCGGTTATAATCTTTTATAAATCTTTATTAGAATCTAGTCAGATGCCATTGCACAGTATAAATATCAAATACGTAATTTATTCCAATATACAATACAAGTATATAATTAACGACCAAATTGATGATAATATTATCATATCATATTTTCGAACAAGCATAAAAATAATTAATAACATGCAATTATTAAAAAATATGTAATTGTAGTTGTAGGAAATATAAAAATACAAAAATACTCTATGTACCAAAATCGGAGCAGCTCATTAATGCCCCGAGGGATTAGGACATATACGCCCAAAAGATAAGACACTATCAAATTATACTTGTTGAATTATAACTCAAATGCGCACATTTAGCATGCAACGTTGCCGTTCACTTTTTTAAAGTCTGAGTATTATCAGAAATTATGTGTACCTATATTGGTTTTATACTTTTACAGTGATTTATTTATGTACATATTTTATTTGTATATATATATATATACGTTCTCTTTCAGTAACTTTAATAAAACCTTGTCGAAATATATTATATTACAATAAAAACTGTAATTTTATATAAATAATTTTTGTCAAAATGTATATCACAATATTATAAATAGGTATAAAAAATATATAAATTGATATATTACCTAACTATTTATTATCACAAATCAATAACTTTAAATGTATAAGAAATTTCTATTTTATTTTTATTTTTTATTCATACTAGTTACATTTTTTCCAACATACAAATTGGCAACATTGGGTGAGTATAACGTGTTTTAATAATATTTCGGGCGCAAATGGCCTATGATTTCGGATGAGAATGAGCTATAAAAAAAGTATTTGGGACGCGAATGGGCTACACCCCACCAGAATATTAACTAATAAAGTCAAGTCTTAGTATAAATAATATACGTGTTACCTAATATGCATAATAATAAAAAAAACTTATTACTTTCTGTACAAACTATAACAAAAAAAAGTTGAACATTATTTTGAAAATAAAAAAAACATCACCAATCGAACTATATTCTAAGAATTTTCGTCCGCTGTTCAGAAAGTAATTCTGACTTGGTCGATCGGTGGCGTATTTACGGGGAAAACTAAGGAGATATATCTCCTCTCTTGACCTTTTTTTGTAAATTATTCAATTTATAATTAATGACAAGGTATTCGATAAATTATTGTAAATGATAATTTATTCCATTAATATTATAAATGTAGTAATGTATGGAAATTAAATGTTTAAGTGCATGAACATATAATAAATAAGAAGTTATTACCAATTGATAGTGATACCAACTGCATACAAATGTATTTCGAGTGGAGGAAAATTTTTTTTTATACATTTTATTTCTAAAATTGAATACAGTCGAATGTGTATATCTAAAAAGAATATATATAAAAATTCAAATTGAGAACACGTTTTATATAAATTTTATTATATTATTACACAAGAGATTTTTTTAAATGAAACATTTCTTGTAAATGATTTGCAGAAAAATGATGAAAATAAAATTTCATTTATATTTAATGAAACGCCCGTTTTACAATTGTAAATAATATATAAATATGAAACAATTCGTTTTATTTATTATTGTTTTTATATTAAATGCAATATTAAAACAATTATATTAAATTATACTATCGTAGTAGGTATCAGAAAATTTATAGATGGTGTTAATAAAACACTAAATCATTCGTACTTAATTATTTTGATAATAAAATTTATGATTAAATCCGCATGTAGCAAAACATTAATGTATTTTTTTTCTATATTTTAGAGATACCCTTTTTAAAAACGATGGTTTTAATATTGCAGTTTAAACGCTGTAAAAAAAATCAGATGTACTACTGTGTATAACATATTAACATCCTTCCACCGTAAGTGCCCTTTTTCGAATAATATAATAGCTCACACAATGAAATTACACGAGTCGTTCAATTGTTATCTCGTTTCCGTTTATTTCTAAAAGGATACCTTTTTTCTTGTACTATAGTTTATACTAGCATTATTTTCAAAAATGTATCGTGTACTTATTCTTATTCATTATTAATTACTATAATAACGGTTATAATATTAGTTATTAAAAGTAACTAAATGTATATATCCTTACGATTACTATAATTACGATTTTGAATCGATAAATATAATATAGGTACATTTAATAAAAATATAAAAAAAACTCTACAACTATAAAACTGTGTTATATTATTCTACTATAATTATAAATTATAATTATCAAATCTATTCGTGTAATGATACGCCACAATCTCATTTGCCGTCTCCGCCTATGTCTAACAAATAAAATGAAAAAATCACAGCCATGCATAAATTAAAATATGTGGCGTTTTGGTTAGAATACTTATTATTTTATTAATGTATTAAAATTACGAATTAAGTAGATAAACTAAAACATACAAAAAAAGACAATTGATAATTGAATATAGTTCAATATTCAAATTGTGATCAATATAGAGTATTAAAGATATGGGTACATATTATATTATATTATATTATATTATATACATACAGGTAAACAGACGTGACCTCATTGTTAACTATATACTATAAATAGACTGTCGGACAGTAATGATAATAGTTTATAACTAAATCAATGGACGGAAAATTATATTAAATACAGTAGAGATAGATATTATAGGTTATTTAAATAAGATCAAACAACATACAAGTTTAATATAATTATTTGAAACTAAAATAGAACTTAATGTCAAACATTTTTAATAATATTAAATGCATGACTAACCTAATTTTCAGATACGTGTACGGTTAGGTACATATTGTTATAAGAATTTTAATACTGTTAAGTTATTTCAATAAACAGACAATAACCATATTTATACATGGACGATGGTTTTTTATAAGTTTTAAAACTACTCATTCCAAGAGTTATAGATGCCGACGTGAAAAATGTTCAGGTGCAGCTATTATCGAGCACGCGCTGTTAGGTAGGTACTTACTGTAAAATAATTGTAATCTCACAGAACATAACGAGCATGAAACTTTGAACTCTCGCGCACAAAGTCTGAAAGTCATTTAATTGAAAGCCGCACTTCAACATTAATGGAACGTCGCGAGGGGTGGAAACTTTCCGAACGAACGTCACATCGCGGGCGACAACTGTATATTGGGATGTTTCGACCGGAACGCCACCGGAGTAGGAGGACGAGTTGTGCTCGCAGTCAATAAAAATACACGACAGGTCATCGATCAATCACAAACGGTCTTATAAATAAAATAAAAATTCATATGCCTTAGAACCCTACACGTATACTAAGAGAAAAATCCTAAAATTTATAATAAAATATTGTCTGTACTACGTATACGTAATAACGGAGACAAATTACATTTTACGTGCGTTTTATTTTTGTTTTCTCCCGTTTGTGTAATAATAGCGTGGGGTGTACACCGTTCAATGTTCTAGTAGAGAGCCCGAGGTGTACAATAATATATATATGTATATATTGATAAAATCGCAACATGATCCGAAAAAGGCAAAGAGTAAGAGTTACGCATAATATAGAATGCTCGTTATTGATTATGTTATATATATATATATATATACATTCCTTCAAACATCTCGTTTTATTTAAACAATTCATTTCATTATCATCATTAGCCGTTCCTTATTATTATTTTTTATATAAATATTATAATAATATATAAGCATATTATTGAAAGTTATAATGAATACCGGTCTGGCGGTCCTTTAAATATAATTATTGAAATTCTAAATTCGTGTATGCATACATATACCTAATTATAATTATAATTCCTTTGATGCATTTTCGGATGCTCGTAAAAAATACATTATTTCTATATAATCCAAATTTCGCCTGTGTGTGTGTGTGTGTGTGTGTGTGTGTTTGTACTAACAAATAACAATTAACAAAACATTTCGTACAATCAATTTATATCAATCAAAAAATTTCTGAAATAAAACTGAAATATCCTAATACTATTATGCGCGTGGAATGTGGACACCAAAGTATAATTAATTACCTTATAATCGCTGAAATATATAATTATTGAAATCAAATTATAATTATTTACCATAGTAGGTACTATTTCACAACGAGTCAAAAATATTCGATTTTTTAAATTATTTTATTTGAATATAGTCAAGTTTGCGTTTTTAATTTAGTTGAAAAAAAATTGATTATAATATAAATAAATATCATTTTATTCAAAGTTTAAATTTAGCTTTTAACAATTTCCTGAACATTCAACTACAATTTTTAAATTTTAATTATACTCGTTGCACATCGTTATGGTACGTATAAGTGTTACGTACCGGAAAAGAATCATGTCTAAAATAGGAGACAATAGTCGGTGACAAAGTCATCCATGATCCATTGTCGTGGTGGTTCGCAAATTGGCCGGCAAAATGGGGCGACCGCAGGCATCGTATATTATAATAATATAGTTATGTCTCGAATAAAATTTGGACGCATCGAGTTTCAGTCATTACTTGTCACCGGTTAACCGATAACCGGTTAAGGAAAATAATAAGTTCTTCAGTTATTTTATCACGTAACAATGAATTTCGACGAAATGAACAACTAAATAGCAACAGCCGCGAGCCGAGTGTTTTCGTCGTTCTCGCGTTATGAGAAACGACAGACTACAATGAAAATATTTGTTGGGTGGTGAACGAGTACTAAGTAGTGTTCATAAAAATTAATTTTTAATTTTGACTTTGGAGTAGATTAGATCGTTTTTAGTCGTATTTATCTTATCTTTATATCATTATAATATAATCAACAAAGAGACTAAACGAAGGTAATATTATTTCAAACTATACAACAATATGTTATATTATTATTAAACACGAAACCACTGACGCACAAAACTAATCAAACAAACTAACAAAGATAATACTAATGCAAGAATATTGTTTTTTATTATACACTATAATAATTACAGAACGCGATAACTGAAAATATTATAGTAAAAACGTGCCACTGGCACGACAGAGAAATTAAAACTAATATTATTCCAGTTTTAGTGAATAAAAATTGCATTTTATCTACAGAAGACTATCGTAACTTTAATCGTAAATAATATCGTTAAGATGCTGTTAATTAACCTTCGCACACGCCTGAGAAAAAATAAATTAAATTAAATTTCAGTATTTATATTATTCACACACAAAAAAACGTTTTACGTACACTATACTTAAAAAAAATTTAACTGAAAAATAACGAGTGAAAAAATACATACACGTGTATAATTTTTCCACCTAAATAAGTAACAGTATTAAAAAAAGAAAAACCCTAAAAAAAAAGAGAACTCAACACGCGACAAAACAAGCACAATAAACATCTGGTATTCGTACAGATTGGGATGAATGGGGTTCAGAGCAGATGCGATAAATAACAAATAACCCGATGGCAGTATACAGAGTGTTTCACGCTTACTATTCACTATTGTATTACGCCTGGATGGGTAACACGGTGGAGGAGGATATAAATAATATAATACATTATATTATAAATATTTTACAACAACTCGTATTGTAAATCATTAAATCTTCATCGTAACACTATATTATAATATTATATTATTAAGAACGAAGACTTTATTGTTGCCGTTAGAATTTAATTGAAACCGACATGATATTATTCATGTTGAAATCATAATAATCTATTTAACTTTTTTAAAATACCTATAACAAAATTGATACTTCGATTTGAAATTTAACGTAATATTGTATTCGGAAAATAATAATAGGACGTGATTTAAAGTTTCATACGTTCTTATTAAAATTATCCAGCACTTACTACTTAGGTATATTATATTATAATGTATATAATTTATATTGATTTTGGAGAATAATCCCATATTATAATTGGGAGACCCGAGGGAAAGACGATCACCTAACACCTTACTAAGCATACAACTTTATTATTAGTACATTTTTTACAACTATATACCATTTGAAAGATAAAATTATCATGTTTATAAATATCTATCTTAAAATGGTAGGTGTATACCTTAAATTAAAAAATTTTAAAAAATTGTTTGAAAAAAAGAATTTAATTTCCCATCGTACTCCTATAGTGGAGTAAAATGATACAATTTTTTTTTTTATATATATAAATTTATTATTAAAGTTTGATCCAATTCAATTAATTTTTACTCGTTTGCGAATTAACATAAACATATAACATAGTAGTATTTAGAACAATAATAAACAATTATTGTTTTTTTATTAATTTCATTGTATGAATAAAATACATAAATGTTTATTTGATCTTTAAAATTGTTTATTGTTATTAGTATATTTGGCTTGAGGCCCGTAATATTTTATTTTAGTACATTAGTCGATCCACATTCTACACACGGTCAGACCACACAATCTAAGTTTAGGAAATTAATAAAAAAAAACAAGTTATTGATTTTTAACAAATACAATTTACTCATGGCGTAGAAAGTGTAGAGAACGAGTATTCTAATATCAAATTTAATTAAACTAATAAACTATACAATACAATAATTATTTAATAGTTAGTTAGAACACGCTTAAATAAACAAAAAGTTTGTATTATAATTTATATTGTTTTAATAAAGAAGAAGAAAATATTGTGTTTGCTATAAAGTATATATAACACATTTTATATACCAACGGTACTATTTTATTATTAAAACAACTTCACTTCCCAATCAGAATAATTATAAATACCTACTCTCTAGTCCCTTTAATAATTTTATATCTTCATAAATCTTCACTAATTAGTCAAATAATACGAGTCGGTTTAATATTTGTATTTATATAGTCAAAACGCTTAATCAAGTATTCAGAGAAATATATTGTTCTCCAAATTCAATTCAATTTATATCCATTAGCCATTGTATAAACAGTATTTATTAATTGTTATAATTTATTTGATTGTATGTAATTGGTTATTGATCTACATGTTGTTGCGTTATTATTACTGGTACGCTGTGGATAATAGTCGGTACATATTTTTAAATACATAAAACATTTTATACTTGGTATAATAATAAAAATAAAGTATAACGCATTTTCAGAAAATATGAATTTCGTCAACTATAGTATATTATGCATAAACTTGACGTTAAATAGTGTAATTATTTTTTGAAATGAATTTAAAGTTTTTACTGACTTTTAGAAATGCGTAATATTATTTTAAGCGAAAACAATATTGTGTAGCTTTAATAACAAATTATATATTTTATTAAAATGTACATTACCTCTAAGATTATAGTTTTGTTATTTAAAACGCAATTAGTATTGATATAATGTAGTTTTATAAAAGTTGAAAAATAGAAACTAAATCAATTGTTTATGTCCATATAAAGCCATTACCCATTAAAAACACATTTTCTGCATATAAAATGTATATACATAAATGAACTTAAAAATTCCAGTGAAGAAAATTTGTTTTATAAACTTTTTGAAACAATTTGAATGCGTTCATTGTGATTTATTTTGAGAAACAACGATTATAATAGCAAGTAATAATAGAACAAATATTCAGAAACCGGATACAAATTACCATAAGTGAAAAGTATTATACAGTTTAACGAAAACACAACAAGTGAGTTACACAAATAAAAACAATATCAAAAATCGTTAGGATATACAAATAAATAATAAATGCGACCAGTTGTAGGTACAATATTAATTATTTTATGAACACATAATATATTATATTTTGTTAATTCTTTGAGATTACACAAATAGTCCAATGATCTGAAACGAATGACCTAAATTTCGAACCAAATTATACGTCCGAGAGAGCTTTATGAGGACGAACAAAATCTATGCCGTTATGTAAATGCATCGATACAAATCGTACAAAAATTACCATTCCAGTTTCCATGCATTCTAGGCCATTAAATGAATTACCTTTTCTATAGTGATCTACAAAACGAACGAATGTCACTAAAATTTGAGAAACGATCAACAGATACAGTTTTACATGAACAAATACAAAAATATAATTATACAAAAACGTAACTATAATAATAATATTATAAAAAAATACAATTACAATATCTATAATTGTATAAAACAATAATAATAATGTCATTGTCGTGACCCATGGTAGATTTTATTATATTTATCTTGTAAACTCTCAAGACTACAGCAAGTTTTCAAATTAAATTTGAATTCTGTAAAAAGAAAAAACTTTAAAAATGAATATAATCAAAACAAACAAACGCGAATTATCAAAGTTAAGTGGGATGCGAATTGATTATTTATTTTGGATTCTATAGAATATATTATAAACAGAACTCAAATTAGAAACGCTAATAAAATCTAATATATTTTATGGAAATTGTCTTTTAAGTGCTCAAGAATGCACTAGAAATTTATTATATATACAAATACTGCAAATAACTCATAATTTAATTTTATCTAACCTACATTGCGCGTACGAAATAAATAATTGAAAAATGGTTTAAAACACGGAATGGGAGATGATGAAGCGAATAATTGATATACAGATCCTTATCAATTATACCTAATAACTCAAAATTTTATATTTATATTAATAGTAAATATTTTACATTTTTGATAAACACCGACAAGGCAACTACACTACAATTTAACGAGTATATTATATTTAAAGTGACGACAACAAAAGCGTTTAATATGAACTTTTACAATACAGCTTACTTTACTGTTCAGTCAATAGAATATATACATGTGTGATACAAACGCTTATTATAATTACAAACTATCCTACACCCTTTTTTTTAAAAATATTTATTTATTCATCTGAGAAATAAAGTACGCAATTTTCTCAGAGAAAAAAATACGAAGTCAGGCGAGTGTATTCAACCGTAATAAATTTCACCTCATGGGCAGGAAGATAAATGAAATCGGCTAACGGTTTTCTTGTAGAAACACGCGAAACAGATTTTAAAACTCATCAACCATCACAATACTCATATTAATATTATTATTTTTAAAATGTTTTATAATAATATCATAAATGGATCATATTATAATTATATTATATATATATATATATATATATATATATATATATGAAGGCCTGTTTGCGTTTTTTTTGTAAATAATTTATATTCCAAACGAAATAATATATAATTTACAGATTTTACGTGTTTACATGTAACTATTTTAGAAATAAACAAGTCTTAGAAATAACATAAAAACATTAAAACACACTAGCCATTGACTACATAGTTATAAAATTGTATTATTATTAATTGACGATTGATAATATAAGTATTATAAGCACAAAGAAACATTTAACATTTCAACTGATATGTTCGTAAAAAATCAACTTTTCAAGGAGTCAGATAAAAATTCAAATTTGTAGTGAATGAGATTAAAATGAGGTTAAAATAATTAAAAAGATTAACACGTACAATACTACTGTTTATTATACATGATAAATATATATTAAACTTTATGAATTATATTTGAACAATAAAAGTTATAAATTTAAAATACCCACTAATGATGTATTTTATTTACAGGTACCTATATTTATATAATATAGTTTCCATATGTTATATTGTACTATATTGAAATTGTATTTATAATTCATATAAATAAACAATTATAAATATAATAAAACAAAAACTAAAATATAATAGTAAATATACACATGTATGACAGTCTAAAAATCGTAATAATAGATATCTAGATAGTAGATACTGAGTTTATACATTGCAACAACGTTATGTAACCTTACGGTTATAAGATATACATTATAATTAATAAATATTAAATTAAAAATAAAATATAATCATGCAAAATTATTTAGATGTTATAAATTATAGTAATAAATTGATAATCAACAAAATATAATATAAATACAATTTTTATTTTTAAATATAAATATTCAATTTATTTCCGTGTCATATAATCAATATATTACATACCTAGTCTTGTTTGTACTAAATAATTAATAACTTAATATAAATAACAAACAATATGCATAAAATACAAACCATAAAAAAACAAACTACCTATCCAAGACCTTAATAGTTTAATGAAATTGGTGAATATTTAAAAGGAATATGACTATTTTTACTTTTTTTTAAGAAAACTTATAACTGAGTACGTTTTAAAGACATATTTCAATTTGTTTCCGCAAATCAAACAGTTATTGAGACGATACAGACTTGTGTTCGATGTGTACTCTCAAATAGTAATAGTAATATAATAGAGCTAACCCTTTATCAGTTCAAACCAAATACCTATAGGTAAACACAATTTTTTGATATATAAAGATTTAAACTGCAACAAATCTATAATTTGTATTATTTCAATTTTATCTGTGACATTAAAAAAAAAAAAAAAACTTGATATCAAACAACAAATCGGTTGCAGAATTGTGTTAAATTTAATTTTCTCTTCTTTTTTAGTATGATACAACATGACATACATAAATGTAAAAAGTATAGGAATGCAATAATCATGTATTTTTTGGGTAATGTGTTCTTGTGTGCATACTCGTAATATAATACATAATGTTACGGTTAAAGAATAAAAGTGTCAATATGAAAACTGCTTAGTTTAGAACATTTTACATTTCGCTCATTTATTTACACACAATGACCAAAACATGGTGAACAATAAAATTGTAATATAATGTATTTTTATCTTACCATAATAGGAAAATTATTATATACGTTTATAAGCAATAGTCAATATTATAATACAACAGCAATAGAAAAACATGATTTTATTAGGTATTATTTATTTTATAACTTCATTATAATATTTGTATTTATAAAAAAAAAAAATATGAACTTATCTGTTCGATTATCACTATTGTGATATCACGATATAATATACAATTTGTCTATATTTGCATTTATTGTTTTTACATCCTCGTTTACGTTACCCGCTTAAACTTGGCCATTGTGCACATTACTACGTTAGCACATATTATAGACGTTAGACCAGCCAAGAAGTATAAAAAATAAATATAAATAATTGGCATTGACCGAATCTATCCCAAATTGTATTAAAATTTAAGACGCTTAATTTTACACTTTGACCGCAAGATAATGTGTATGACGTAAAAGTATATGTACAGCAATAATTTGTATTATATAATATGGTTGTTAAGTATATAATTTGTTCTATAGACCATATATATATATATATATATATATATATATTATATATATTAATTTATCAATTATCGTCTCGTTTGCCCGGATTAAAAAAAAAAGAAGAGATTTTAAGAATAATGATTTGTTTTTTTTTTTACGAGGTTTTACAGATTTATTATTCTGTAGAATTTTTTTCCGTATAATAATATTCTATATACGGTTAAAAATGTAGGTAGGCGAGTGGGATGGCGTTGGAGACGGCCGTTTTGATTAATATGCTTTTCGGACGAAATGTCGACGTTCATTCAGTTACCGTGGATGTAAAAAAATTATACAAAAAAAAAAAAAAAATTAATAAAAGAATATAGTATTAGGTATAAACTACTATAAGCACAGTTATGTCGACCGTAGTCTTTCACGACTTTCACCGACGGTACATAACGACGTCTACACGCGACCGTTAGTGACGTTAATTGCTCGAATCACACCGCGCCGTCACTTAAGCCCGACCGTAATGCACACGTCAAGTATAAATATTATCGCTTCACGCCCGCGCCGCAAATACGTCCGAGAGAATTCTCCGAGCTTTTATAATTATTACAATATATTATACATTGTACGATACGAAATATTCAATATTTCTTGTATTAATAACGCGTTGAAAATTATATAAATATTATTTTACGAGAAATTTGTTCCCGCGTAAAAGTGTTAATACTAAGTGAATATTATTCACGCATAGGTTTTTGGGGGTTTGGATTTACAACCGTAATTTGATTTTTATGTATACTGCCACCTATATATATATATATATATATATTTATATACGTATAGATGGTTGTATACACGAACAAAGCGTGTAAATCAACGTTAAAACGTTGAAACTTCAACGATAATGGTTATTTAGTGTTACGGGAAAATGGGTAGGTATACCTTTTAATATTATACATTCGACAATATTTTGAAAGATGCTTTAATATCTGCGTAAGCGAAAGTTAAACGATATTGAAAACTTGACCGTCATTTATAATTTGTCCGGCGAAGGATATAAATTATGATTTATATTACACATTTCATATTAATTCTGAGCAACGGTGTTAAATAATTTGTTTAACTATATCCCATCTACTTCTATACTATATATATATATATTATTTTAAAGTATAAACGACCAACTTTTATTGATAACCTCAGCATTTATCTGCTCATAAATATACAATTCTATAAACTTATCTCAACATTTATGCTTCACAACACCAAACTTTCAATGTTTAATAACGCATAATTTTAAATTTAATTTTTATCTGAAAAATTATTTATTTATTACTTTTTTATTCAAATTAAAAATAAATCCATATAAAATATAATAATATATAGAAAAAGGTTGTTACGTTCGTTTAATTAGGCTGAAACATTTTCCATGGAATTCCATTCACCGACAATTTATTTTTATTTTTTATAACGGTAGAAAATAAATTGACTTTGGTAAACCATGTTTTTTCTCCGTGATTAATATTCATCGCAGTGCACCCTTTTTTAAGCGAGTATATACAAAATGTAATGAAGATTTTAAAAGTTTTCCGATCACCTTATATTTTCTCTCCCCTCGTAAATGTCAATTTTATATAATGACTTTTAATACGGACCATGGACGCAAAATGTAAAAAGTAAAACTTTAATTACATTAAATTTGTTTATAATTTAAAATAAAACTAAAGATTTTTTTTTTTATCAAATCCAAATAAATATAAATATATTTAATAGGTACTCTAATTCAAAATTTATATCACTAATAAGTAATTAATGAGACTCAAAAATATTATGTAAATTTTTATTACAAATTTACATTTTTGTTTGGTCATTAAAAATATATATAATTAAAGCATATTTAAATTTCAAGAGTAAAAATATAAAACGATGAATATATGAACCATTCGTTATTCATTAGTAATTTTTTTTTTTAGTTTTTAGTATAATTTGAACACATATGAAAAAAAATAGGAATAAAATTAATAAGTTTTCTAATATATTTAAAATATATACCAACTATAGATTTTATTATGACGGGTTTATTTCTCGATTAAAATGTTTAGGTAATCAATAATTGTATCGTTTTAGCAATTGTATATATATATATATATATACGAATGTATATTATGTTAATTATAATGTTTTTGTACAATAAATGATTGAAATTCAACGATTACACATTGGAAAGGCGATAGTACAGACTAGTGTATTTAAGTGATAATTCTATTTTCGTAATATATTATATTGTATTATACCCAAGGGCGTTCATTTTAATTTGTAAAAGAGGGGAGAAATCAATTTTTTTTACGATGAGCAAACATATATATTATGCCAAACTATATTATTAAAATAGGTCTCTGACCTAACCTAAAAATCTTCTAAAAGGGGGCGTATGTCCCTTTCCGCTAACACTCATGATTACAGTTTACGCTACATTATTAAAACTTTAATACATTTATTTATAGCATATTCGCAAATAAAGTCATTATTAATTATATTACAACTGCGAACTAAAGCTATATTAAATGTTGTTTAATGGTTTTGTGCAGCATGCTTGTGGCAAACTAAAACTAAAACAAATTAAAAATATATATATATATAATATTTTACTATTTACTGTACCCCTGTATAAATACCTGAATAACAAATATTAAATGCTTATTACGATTATAAAATTAATTAATTTGAAATAGAATCATCTCAATTTATGTCAAAATATGATTTATTATATTAGATGTGTAATCAAAACATCCAACGATTTAAAAATAAAAACGATAATAATTCATTAAAAAATAATGTATAAAATTACATTCACGAAACCAAACTTTCCAATTGGCGATTATAATTTTCATGAAATGCAAATTCAGTTTGAATATAATAAATAAATATTTCTAAATCAAAACTTGTAAAGGTAAAAAGTACATATTATATAATATAATAAAACGACATGTAGTGATAGCGGTCAGTACTCAGCTAGCCTATACCTAACGTACATATCAATAGTAATGTTATTGTATTGTAATCTTGTAAGACGCAAACATTCAAAATATCAGTCTAAACCTTTGCATACTTAGTGTTGTACTACGACATCGATATGAGGGGGATATATGTGAAACTAGGTTTTTTTTCTTTATTTGCCCATAGACCAAACTGACATTATAAAATCCATAAAATGTCCAAGTATGGAAAAAAAAAGTTTATATATTATTTAAAATAACCTGATTCCAGCAGAATATAAAGTCTGTATCATGGATTATGTAGCTATTAAATCATAATTTCGGACAATTTATGTATAATAAGACGCATCGGCTTGAAAGTTGCAACGGATATTATGATCACGAACTATTCAATATTATAAATTACACAATAGCACAAATATAATTATCTAGTATTCAATATGGACAAGATTTTGTTTATAACATTACGATTTATTGCGTCAACGTAATAAGAATGTATTTAATATAGAACTGATAACAGATACATTAGAACTAAAAATAGCCTAAACAATCGTTAACAATTCTAGTCAAAGGTTATCGTTTTTGATTTATTCCTAGATTTGTATAGTAGTAAAAAAATACGTCTTTTTCACGATTTTTTGTTGGTTTCTAAAAAAAAAAAAAAAAAAATGCCGCTACCCGTTAAACGCGGTTCCGACTGCGGCGATTAAAATATTACGAGTTGTAACATTTAGCACATAAATTATACCGTGATTTAGAGGTTTTACCGTTTCGGTATAACCAATTTGTAAACAGAAGACCGGTTGTTATGGTATATATATATATATATATATATGATATGTATGCACAAGCGGTAGCAGGTGTATTACACAATTATTGTACTCACCGTGGGCGTAAGGCGGTGGCGGCGGCGGTAGCGGCTGAGCCGGTTGTTCGTGATGGTGTTTGCCGTTGTTGTCGGAAGCGTCGGACGAGGCGCCGCCGTTGGCCTGGGCCGCGGACGACGACGACGACGAGGACGTCGGCGGCGGCGGCGCGGAAAACGCGCTGTTGTACGGGGCGCCGCCGTGATGGTGATGGTGGTGATGGCGACGGTGGTGTGGCGGCAGCGACATCAGCGGCGGCGGTGGCGGATGGTGTTCGACGGTTCCGGCCGTACCGGGCGGTTGCATGCTGGACAACGCGGTCAGAGGAGCGTACGACGGACGCGGTGCCGCCGGTTGCTGCGACGGAGGAACCGAAGACACCGACAGCGCCGGCTGTTGCGAAACCGTCTGCAAAGAGAAAAATATGAAATAAAAAACCAAAAGAATAAACCAAAAGAATAAACATTTCTGTTTTTTTTTTTTTAAAAAATTTTAAATTTTTTATTACATGTCGTAACAACAAACGACAAACTATAAAGCATTCGCGTATAATGTACAATAAATGTTTTCTCGGGATGAATATTTTTTAGTAGCCGAGTGTGTTCCGATTTATAATATAATATACTTACACGTACGGTAACAGGTATGGGGTAAACCTTTCGAGAAAATACACGATATTATATAAGACGCGTGTACGATAATATTATATTATCCAACATGCGATATGAATAAAAAATAAATAAAATGAAAAGATTTGGGCGTGTTTCTCGTTCAGTGGTTGTTATACAATATTTACTCGAGAAAACAAATAATATTTAATCTCCGATTTGTTTGTTATATTATGTATATTCCCGCATGTATAAGCATTCTATTGTAAGAGTTGATGAAGGAATTAAGTCGAATTGGGTAAAAAACAAAAAAACAAAAATTCCGTATAAATAATTTGTTTGATATGAAATGGTATATAGGGACGGTATAAACTTTCTAAATATCATTACAACGTAATATCAACAACCTTTTTATTTCTTGCATCAAAAGTACCAAAGACTATTTATTCAGTTGTAATATTTAATTCAATTTGTATATAAATTCACGATTGTTTAAAAATTATACAGTCCAATAAATTTAAACACGATATTTCGTATTTCAATAACATTGAATATTTAAAATATAAATATTAGTATGTAATAACTATTAAATAACAAACTAATAAAGTAAATACTAATGTTACTATAACTAAAATTAATTCAAATTGAATTATTACTGCAATTCATTTACAATCTTTAAGTTTTACCTGAAATTTTATAATATTAACTATTTACATAACCTTTACACTGGCCAATCAATTTCACTTGAAATAAATGTACAAAATACCAAATAATATAGAAATATAATATAGTACCTATACTATATTATAATAATATAATGTCAATATTAACTTCAAAAAAACCACATAAAAGTATAGATAATTTATGACACTTGGGAGTTTGAAAACAAATTTATTGTAAATGCTGATCAAAATAAAACGTTTATAAGTTGAATTTAAACTAATATATACGTTTCACAGCTATAAACAACATTATATCGTCGGTGTGACCTATTCGGAATTCAACTCACTATCACATCATAAAAGATAGGGCAATAAAATGTACTTTTCAAATATTTTGTATTGTAAATTTTACTTTAAAAACGTATTTATCATAAAAGTCTTTTGACTCGTATCCAATAAATGTAGTGCTCAAACAACCATTTTTGATTTAAGAATAAATATTTTGTATATATAACTTACAACTACTTTATCAAGGACAATACAGTAACATTATCATTGGCAAGTAGGAATTATGAATTAAAATTACCCGTGAAGTACTAATTAGTGAATATTGTACTTGAATTATCGATAAAAAAAACAAGAAGGCCGATTCCGAACGTTGATGACAATGATATTGCATTCAAAAATACGATTCTGAGCGAAACTCAATATAATACTATATATATTATACCATTGATTATAGAATAGACTATAATTTATTCTATGATCAATGATTATACTGATAAGCCGTTCCAAACATTTACCAAGTGTATAAACTATTTATGAGAATACTCAAAATTATTTCAAGTACTTACGTTCAAAATTGCATTAGTTATCATGAAAAATCTAAAATCAATTGAGTCAAAATTACGATTTCCGTGAATTTTGCCGTTATTTTTGTCATTTTTGATAGTTTTTCTTTTCTTGAGGAAAATTTTTTAAGAAATTCAAAAAATGAGTTAAATAAAGTACCAACTAGATACAATTTGCTACCGAAAGTATACTCAAGTTGTGTCAGTCGGACAGTTATTTCTACCCGAAAAAGTGTACTCAGGCTATTAAAAATATAAAAATCAAACATGAATGTAAAATGTTTGAAAACCTATAAAATAATTGACTTTCGATTTTCAAAATACTTTGTAAATAGATTGAGTATTATATGAGTAAGTAAGCTTCTACAAAATTTTAGAACCACTAAACCTAAAATGGCAGGTAATATTAAACATTTTTGGAAAAAAATTCTAAGCTCTATATAACACTTTGTCTGCAGGAAATCAACTAATCGTTTCCAATTTTTTTTCCTCTTACGGAGAACATCTATGTGAATACAAAAAAAAAAAAAAAATCAAGGCCTATTAAAATCAAAACCCAATTAATAATCACGAAATAAAAAAATTAAAATAACGAAAACCGTAATATTGCCGATTTTCACAATTTTTTGGTAGTTTTAACTTTAAAAGCTTATAAAAAAAATTGTAAGTCACGATATTCAAAATATTTTGTAAAAAGATTAAGTAGTAGGTATATGATTAGACTTCTATAAAATTTTCAAACCGATAAACCCAAAATTGTCATAAAGTACCAACTAGATGCAATTTCTTACCGAAAGCATACCCTATTTGTGGTAATCGGACCATTATTTCTATCCAAAAAAGTATCTTCAGATATAAAAAAAACATCATTGTAAAACCAATACATTCCTCTCTTCGCTCGGAAACTATAATATGATTTTAGTAATTAGTAATTACAGCTACTTAGTAATACACGTAGTGTATAGTACATTGTAAACATTTATTTGTATACATATTAAATATGTTTATAGACATTATAATATATTAGACTCAAATAACGACGAGATTATTCAAATAAGTTTCATTACGTGTTTAATTCAAAGAGAACTTTCTGTATATTATACATTATATTTCAAGAGGTTTAATGCCGATTTGGAATTTTAAGACTTTCTGATGGGCTAGATAAACGAAAAACGTACTGATTTTTTTTTTTGGAATATGGCATGGTCTTTCGTGGAATACAATAAAATGTAGTATATCAACGGAAACGTAAATTATTTCGAATCTATACCTAAAGTTTTGTATACAAACTGTCCACAACATTAAAAATATACTCGATACAAGGTCATAATAACAAACAAAATAATGGACCTTTAATAGTTTCGATTGTGAAGAAAAACAAATGGTATTTTAATAGTTATTTACTGTATTCCTGTATAAAAAGTTAAATCGCATGTGAATAATACTACGTATTATTTCGTATAAAATCGTCGGTCAAAGAAATGTCGATTGGTTTAGATAATTTTTTTTTTTTATTTATTTATATTTATTACCTATACTATATATATATATAGAAAGGTAAAAATAAAATAAATAAATCCGATGTCTTAACGCGACCGCGAACAAATTGAAAGACAGTAAAACGAGAACAATGGCCGCGTTATATAATATATATATATATAGATTTACACTCTCGGTTGCAGCTATATCCTTTATAAACGTTTATCTCGGAAAATCTTCTCAGTTCTCGCGGAACGACGACGACGACGACGACGGTTACCGGCACACGTCCTCGTCGCACCACCCTCTGTGTAATATGTAATATTGCGTTGCACGGCATTCCCTCCCCTTTCCACACAACCGCGCGCCCGCCCCTCACGTAGCGTCCCGTTACACTCGTCGTTCGCGCGCGGGTCGAGCGCCTTATGCCACGCGCGCGAATCGATTTTCTGTCCTCTCCAAAACCGAAAACTTAACGCGGGGGACGGCGGTGGCGGCGGCAAGGTACACCCGCGTATATACGTATAAACGTCATGAATGAGGTCGATTGACCGGTCGCGGTCGCGTACATTATGTTATATTATTATTATTATTATTATGGGCGATGACGGTTTTTTGTGATTTTATACGTTATATGGAGAACGGCCAGCCAAGAGGGTTGGAAAATCGAGACGAACTCATAATATTATAACAGGAAAACCCATACTTTACTTCTCCTGATGTTAATCTCCTCCTTCTCCTCCTCGTATTCCTCGATGCCCGTTCTATATTCCATCGTCGTTTCGTAAATTGTAAATCAAACTATAACTAATAACTTCCTTTGTCTTCTTCGTCTTATACACTCCCATCTAGACGGAGTCCACTCTGTCCTATATACACTTCCATAGATCTCGATCCATCTATCCCGCCTCTCGTCCGGTCTTCTTCCTCTCCCCAATCTTATACCATCAATACATTCATTTTCCCCAACGACTAAAACAATTTCCGAGTGTACAATTATTTTCCTTATCTCATTATATATTATTATTATTATTATTTTTTTTTTTTTAATTATTAATCGGAGTGTAACATCGATAGATGAAAACAAAACAAAAATCTAATATATACGACATTATCGATTTGGTATAAACTATAAAATATACTATTACCGCATGTATTTATAACGGAGTTATAGTCAGCGTTATTATGAAGGTAAACAGTATTTAATCGGCCGACGATTAAAAATAAAAATAAAAAGGTGCTACCCCACAGCGATTTTATTTAATTTCTATATTCGGTACAAACACATAATATTATATAACGAAACCGCGAAAATTTGTGTAACCGAACCCTTTCAAAATGCCCGACCAATTAATTCGTCGCTTCGCGTGCGTGCGTGTTTAGGGGCCTCTCTATTTAATTACACGTCCAAACCCGCTCGTATCTGCGGCGTAATCAACGTTTTATAACCGATTTTACGCGCCATACATATACAATAAACCTTTCAATCTGTGTTATATTAATACACGTCCGTGTGTTGTGATAAACATTAACGATATAATTTTGCTTGAAAAATTTGAAAATTCTGAGACGGGTACGTTCATTTAATGATAAAAATAATATGATTTTATATTAGAAAAAAAATCACAATTTAAATTATATTTGTTTTTCTCATCCGTTCCAACGGAATTTTGTATACAATTTATTATATCGTGGACGATTTGTATAACAATATGCTCATGTATATCGGTTGTATCATGTACACTTACACGGTTAAAGTATTTTCTAAAAGAAACATAGAAATCGAAGGCTTATCAAAACAATTTGTATAGTTAATTAAACTCAACGTTGTGTTTGAGTATCATTCTCATAGGTAATGGCTTATAATGTTATAATTATAACTATATAGATTGGAAATTGTTGCATTTGCATGTTTTTTCTTAACTTCCAATTAATTTCTATTATCTAAGCTACAAAATCATTTTATGTAAATACAAATTATTACATTTTTGAAATTTTTTTTAGTACAAATTTTTGTTTATAGTGCAATGATTGATACTTTTTAAATTTTACTGATTATATTTATGATTTTTTAATTATACAATAACATTTTTTAATATGGTATATCTATTCATATATGAGGGTCTGAAGAAATCATTAATCGTACAGTGTAATATTTTTTTAGGTACCTATATATACATATGCAAATTATAATTTTTCAAAATGTTTAGTTAATAAATTTAAGTGGATACCTATTACCTATTTTAATTTAATTTTCAGATTCTTGAAAATCAAACAAAAATAAAATAAAATATACAAGTATTAATTTAAAAATTGATATAGTTTCCCGATATTTATATTTATTCTTTTAATTAAATAATTTCTATTACCCATTAATTTTTCTATACTAATAATTCATACATATGTAAATTATTACAATTGTACGTTTTTTTTAGTGTAATTTTATGTTCAATTTTTATTACGTATAAAAATTAAAACTAGATTAACGTATTTTATGAGATTTTTTTGCCCCCTCCTGAAATTCTCAACCAATGTAAATTATTTATTTATTTAAAATAGACAATTTTAGATTCTGAGCGGAGCGAAGAATGTATTGTTTCTACAAAGATGTTTTTTTTGTTTTATGCATGAAAACATTTTTTTGGATAGAAATAATTGTCCGATTACCAAAAGTGGGATATGCTTTCGGTAGCAAATCGTATTATCTAGGTACTTTAATAAACTCATTTTTCGAATTTCTAAAAAGTTTTTCCCTAGAAGAAGAAAAACTACCAAAAAAATGGCAAAAAATCGCCAAATTACGATTCCATAATTTATTATTTTTCATTTCGTGATAACTATTTGAGTTTGTAGAGACTTGAAAATTTAGTTGAGTATTAACATTAGTACTAAATAAGTGTGGTATAATTTTGGAATAGATTAGTTGATTATTTGGCTGATTATAGAGCTATGAACTTTTTTTCAAAAAAAAATGAATAACCCACAATTTTCGGTTTATCGATTTGAAAATTTTATAGAAGCCTTATAATATACTACTTAATCTTTTTAAAAAATATTTTGAAAATCATGACTGCCAATTTTTTTTTTTATAAGCTTTTTTATTATTTTTTTTCTGATGTATGAAAACGTTTTTTCGGGTAGAAAACTGGTCTGATTACTACTAGCAGGGTACCCTTTCCGTACCAAATTTCATCTAGTTGGTACTTTATTTAACTCATTTTTTGAATTTCCCAAAATTTTTCCATGGAGAAGCAGAAAATTGGCGAAATTATGGTTTCCATTATTTTAATTATTTTTATTTTTTGATTACTAATTGAGTTTTAATCGTGGGGACTTGAAAACTTTTTTGAGTAATCACATAGATAATATTTACGTTTGGTAAAATTTTGGAACGGATTGGTTTATTTTTTGGCTAAATATAAAGCTATGAATTTTTTCTAAAAATGTTTAATATTACCTGCAAGCTTTGATTTAACGGTTTGAAATTTTTTTAAAAACCTAATCATATACTATTTAATTTATTTACAAAATATTTTGACAATTTTTATCATGAAATGATAACTATTGAATATTGATCATAGGGATTTGAAATTTATTTTGCGTATTTACATATATAATTTACACTAGTGGCAAAATCTTTGAATGGATTATCAGTATAATATATATTAATATATTGAGATTCACTCAGAATCGTATTTGTTAATTGCATTCAAATCTTAATAATTATAATAAATCGCTAATTTCTCCAAGGACCGAAGACACGAAGAAGGAACATTCTGAATTGACATTCCCACTTTTTTGTTATTGGTAATTTTATAAATGACTATTTTTGATATTATGAATTTTCCAATACATATTTGACATGACACCTACTAATTATTATTAAACTAATTGTCAAAGATGATTTTCGAAAAAAAAAAAAAGAAAAAATATTAAAAATTATTTAGTAGTTAAGTCATTTGTAAAATTGTAACCACTAAACCACTCTTACTTTTATGTAAGCTACCAAAACTTGAGATTCTCTACCACAAAGTCAGGAAAACGTAACTATTTATATTTAATAAATTAAATATAAATATAATATTAATAGTTTTTTATATTGTTCTATAAAGAAAGCATATTTTGTATGAAATTACGTATTGTACACTACACAATTTGTTTTTATTATACATTATAATAATTACTTCTAACAATATTAGTATTTTATATATAAGTGTATAATTATTACTTGTCAACATAAACAATAATGGACTAATTATTGTAATAACCAAGTGTATAATTGGTCAATGTATTAAGTCTTCAGAGCAGAAACGAAATTTACAGTTTAGTACACTTTAGTCGGTTCACAATAATAAAATAAATTAAGATGAAAAATTATTTAAATAATATCCTCTAGATTCTATATTCTACATTAAAGGGTCGTTTCGTTTTTAGACATTATGGAAAACAGCACCCGCTAGTGTTTTAAAATTAGGTTATAAATGGGGCTACGAAAATGTAAACTTCTCGTTTTATTTTTTAATGAAATAGTGGAATAAGATATAAGAATAAGCTATAAAGAAAACCGGGGGAAAAAAACGAATACCTAATGCTAAACTAAAAGAAAAACAAAATACTGCGTAAAAAATCATGCTGTAGCACATAATAATTATATAGAACCAATGAATTGTAGCGTGTTCCGTAAATAAACATAATCCGACTATTTTTTTTAAAAAAAAAAACCAAAACAACACGCACAATTGAATACCGAAATCGAACCGATTTCTGTGCATAAGTTTTTCACAAAATTCAATTACTGTTCACAAAATATAGTCTATTTGATTTTTCCCCTGTATGGTCTTTTGAATAACAAATATTCAATTTAAAAAATATCGTGACATTTTAATAATAATACGACAAACTGTTAGGAAGTTTCAAAAGTGAATACATTATCACTGACGCGAATACAAAATATATTTAATAATAAAATAATTGTGTAAAAAGTGCGAAAAACAAGAAAATGTTTATAAAATAAATATAGGTATACATTTAAAATACAATAATAAATTAATACACTATATTATAAAATATAAACTATATAATATGTATATCGATGGTACCAATGGTTAATTATATCTTTGCAGTTTTAATTTATGATAAATTGTTTTTGTTTAGTTGGTATACAATTTTAGATATATAAAATCATTTTTTTATTAGAATTTATAATGCTGTGTGATCTCCTGTTAATCATTTATAGACACCTCGTGGCTACCGGATACCGAATATTTAACATACTTTACATAGTATTAATTATAACAGAATAGCTATAATTCAAGGAATATAAGGTGACTGATTGACGATTAGTATATTTAAACTTTAAAAAACTCGTTGAACAGATGAAACAATTATTTATGATTTTTGACTTTTGAATTTTGAATTTTAAAAACATTAATTTTCTAAACTTCAAATCGATTTTCGATTATCATTAATTAAATCCCATATTATAATATACAAAATTCACATTCAAAGGTATTAAGTACAACTATTGCTAAATTAAACTACAATCTACAGAGTGAAATACAATTGTCATAGTTAATAATTCTAACAAATTAATAATTCTATTATTTTCTTAAAAAAAACCGTATTATTTATAAAATAATTTAAGTACTTTACGAGTGAAGTTATAACTTAATATACTGAAAGCGAACATAAAATCAATATATTTTATAGGTTATAGCATAATGAATACTAAGAAATCAAAACTAATTTAGCCTTGGCCTCCTTAAAATTATAATTTGTAAAACGAAAGAAATATTTAATTATGTGATTATTATTTTACTCAGAGTGATAATGAAGTACTTTATTAACATAACTAATTGTAAGTATTAAAATATATTTTATAACATTTTGACCATTAAAATATAAATATGATTTATAACAGCGTAATCACAAAGGGTTCTCTCCTTCGACCATATTACTAAGTTAAGTGTTAAAATAGTTATTAATTGTTATTAGTACCTACCTATTTTATTGTTTTATTATTTTATTAATTAATATTTTTAAATATAAAAGATACAATAAATTATGCATGCAGGCAAAAATATAAATTATATATATATATATACAAAATATAGTTTAAAAATATTCTTGATACATATATTCATATAATCATATAACTTTCTAAAAAATAAGTAAAAAGGTTAAATTTATGGGAATATTTTTTTACTAGAAATTATTATAATATTATAGTTTCATCTAAATTTAAGTTATAAATTATGTAGATTGAAGTAATTAAGTACTATAATTTTGAAATCCTAATAAAACTCAAATTGAATGAAAATACATTATTCATATGGGTAGTATACATTTATACATTTATTATGTATTTGTACCCGTGGTTGCATATAGTAATGTACAAGTATATGAAACTTATTATAAATAAACAAACTAAACGTGATCTACATTGAACACACTTTTCATTTGTCGATTTTCTAGTAAAAAATCCGAGTTGCATACTTGGCATATAAAAAATATTTTCTCCTTTTTATATTTTATACAATTCATATCGTATGAGCACTGAGTAAGTAATACACATATTTATAATATAATATATTCGACGGTATTAATATCAACTAGCTGGATATCAATAATTATTACTATAGTAATATTTTTTCTACCCTAAATAAAACGATCATCCTAATTTAATACGTATAGAATTTACCTAATTCGGTAATTTTTATTACATTTTCTTTCACTCTAAAATTACTACAATATCAATTTCAATCTCAAACATTATTATTATTATTTTCATTAAAACTCTTCAAATTTCAAATATAATAGTAGTTAAATTGTTTAAAATTACAAAAAATAATACTATCAATTTAATTTTTAAAAGACGATTTCGTTTAAAAATATTAATATTATAAACAATGCACATTTGTTGTATGCACTGGGCATAAGATAATTAAAAAAAAAGAGATCAACAACGTTTATATATTATCCGCCCTGTACTTTAAATTTTCCACACAACTCAACCCCATCAATATGCGTTATTATTTTATTAATTATATTGATAATTATATAAGGTATAAAACACAACGAAAAACACTTTACCTTTCATAAATTTCGAACTCGAGAAAATATGATAAGTAAAGTAAATCCATAATTATTAAAACCAACATGAAAATAATGAAGTAAAAACAAATAATGGCATTATAATCTTCATTAAATATTACATACAAATACGCATTATATCGATATTACACTATGAAAATACTAAACAATTTAAATGAATAATAATGAAGAGTTCAATGTAATGTTTTTTTTACATATAAATAGGTACTTATATATAAACCACATTATTTATAATTTATAGCTATTATTTATCATTTAGTTTTTATTATTAATTTTTAAAATAGCAATTCATATAATATAATCACAAACTAATAGGTATATATTTATACCTTGTTAACATTCTAATATTGTATATAATTAGTCATATCAAAAAAGATATATTTTATATAAAATGTACAAACTATTTGTTATAATTTAAAAAAATGTAAATTATAAAACAATTTTAAAAACTTTCTCAAATATAAATAATAAGTTTTTAATATTCATAATTTTCCATAATACATTGAATTGAGGACAGGTTAAGTTTGACGGTAGTATACTACATTACATAAAACAATTTAAATCTAAATTGAAAATGTTATTTATGTAGAAGTTTGAAATCGTAATGTAAAGAGATCAAAATGATGACCATGATTTAGAGACAACGATGGCCATAGGCTAAATAAGGAACGATGCAAATAAATTATGATCATGACTATTGTCATTATCCATTGATATCATACATCAGTATACTTTATTATCCCTTGGTCGAGGCTTATGAAATAATAATCTATTATCTAAAATGTTTATGTCAAAATATTTCACAAAGAAAGGAATAGTTTTATAGTTTATTTTAATAGTCGTCACTCGTCATAAATCGTTATCTTTTATTAATTGTATGATAATAATGATTATTGGATCACAGATGTAAAGCTGTGTAATAAATTTAAAGTAAATTATAATAAATGATTCAATGATAAATGTCGTTACAATAAATAAGTAATTATGCATTATAAAAATATGTAATAAAATACTTATAAACAAATTATTCTTATTCATAATCTCATTTAACATACTGATAACGAAATCATTAATCGTAATCTTCAATAAGAATTATTATTTAAACCATAAATATTTAAAAAAAACCTATAAGGGCTATTTTATACAATCATTATTTTTTAAATATATGATTATTAATTTATAAACGAATGACAAATAAATTATAAATATAATTTTTAAAATGTATTAGGTATAATACCTATAAAATAGAAATTTACTCAAATCATTATAAGTTCAAAAGTCTCATAAAGGTATAAATATTTGCCAGAAAAAATATAATTATTAAACTTAAATACAAATTGCAGCGATTACATACAAAGTTAAACATAAATATTTAAACGAATTTATATATTTATATTATGCCCTATTTGGAAAATTTCCCAATTCACGAATTGGGCAGTAATTTTGCTCAATTTATGAAATGAACATTTAGATAATTAATTTTATGAAATAGCAAAGTTTTCTTTATTTTTTATCCAAAATATGAAATAAACAACTAATGTATATTTTTTAAATTCCTAATGTTTATTTTTTAAATATTAAAAGTTTAATTATAGAATATAATATCATAAAGTAAAAATATAAAAATATAAATATAATTTGAGTGAAATATTCAAATATTTATTTTTTAATTATTGCATTACTGAAACAGACGAAATTGCAATTAATACCAAAATAATAATCACATGCACATTATAAAGTTAAAATTGACTCGTGATGTAGTAATATTAGTTATTTTAAATTATTGTTCTTGAACATATTTAAATAAATATATACTTTCATCCATAATTAATTGAAATAATATTCTGTCAAGTATTTAGAACGCTTTTATCTTTCTATTCTTTCTTTTATAATCAAATAATAATTATTATTACATTTAAAATACTTTAAACTCGATAATAAACTAAATTAAATTTTTCATTAATTATTGTATGTACTTACATTTAGTTTAACCGATATAGAATTCAAATATAAATTATAATACGGTCTATACCAAATAAGAAAGAATAATCAATATTTTTCAAATTATTCAACATAATTATTTAGTCATTTTGAAAACCATAAAACATTATAACTATATAAATATATTATAAAATATTTTAATTTAAATTAAAAATGTGTGAAGTTTTATGTCTTTTTGTAATAAGTTACAAATGATTTTTAAATTTCATGTTTATTAGAGGCAATGCCTGTTGCATAGAGCCATTGAATTGTGAAAAATCAATAAAACCATATATTATTTTCTGGACTTCTAGTAAAATGTATAATTGTATAAATATATATTATATTAAAAACAAATAATAATAATAATAATAATAACAATAATAATTATAATTATAGTTTTCGTTTAAAATATTCTATTATCAAATATCAATTAATTACATATAAAATAAATTGTAACATAATCTATCTCGGTCTTATTACACTACCTACGCAATTTCATAATTCACTTTACACTTTCAAATTGGGACCATAAATAAACTTTGAAATATATTATATAACTTACATTAATACAAGAATATTAGACCAATGTCTAATAGTGCCTTAACACATTTAATTAAATTGGTTATCATAATATGTTAATTCTAATTATTACTGGATTTTAATTTGTAATATTTAATAATCAGTATAATTTATAAATTATTACAAAATAATAATATTCAACTAATAATAGATAATATTGTTTTTTTAATCATTTAAAAGGCAGATTTCATTATTTACAATAAAAAATCTAAAACTAACTATTTAGAAAATAAGTTAAAATTTTTAACGAGTTGTTTTAGATAAAATAATTTAGAGTGAAACGCTTTTTTAATATATATAATTTATTTTCAATCTTATAATTATACGTTTTAAAATTAAAATAATCCTAAGTTAATGAATTTATTTAAAAATAAAAAATTTAACCAGAATAAATTAAAGTGAAACTATATATTACCTATAATATAGGGTATATTACCTATTTGTTTTCTGTATTTTGTCATCTACAAATAGGGTTTTTATAGGAAACTTCTAACATACGTTGTTTAATTTAAGAATTTCTGTAATAATATGTCAGAAGCCACTCGAAATAAATAATGTGTTCGCCAAACCTTAAAGATGAATAGATTAAACATTTAAAGAAGTACGATAATGAAGCCTATATATTTATTTTGTAATTATTTAGTCAAATTTAATCATAAAACTTTATTGCGCGATAAAACATATTATTATAAGTAATTTAGGAATATATCAAGCATGTAATAAAATAAATACAACTGATGTTTTAGAAAAGAAAAACATATATAATTAAAAATTAATTAAAAATGTGTTCAAACCATATGTTAGCATAAAGTATATGTTGATATGTTGATTCCTTGGCTTAAATCGCATTATTCAATATTATAAAGTATTATTGAGCTTTAATAAAAATGTAGGTATTGTAATTTGTAATGAAAATAAGAAAAAGAAAAATAATAATTTTCTCGTGTTGTTCTTTATTTTTACATGTAATTTTGAAAATACATCTTAATAAATTATATTTTGTATTTTTGTAGGGAATTTAAATAACTGTATGTCAGCTATGATCCAGCTATTATATGATCAACAATTTGGTTTTTTAACTAAAAATTGTAGCATTAAAAGAAAAATATATAGGTATTTGGTACAACCGGTTCTTCGATATAACAAAATGTGGTTACTCCATGAACCTTCAATAGGCAACCTATAATATGCACTTAGAATAAATCATATTACTATAATCACAAGAAGTGTGATTATTATACATTTGAAAAAAAATCAATTAATATACCAATTACACAATATTGTGCGTAAAAAAAGAATTAATATTATATTTCGATAAATTAAAGGATTATACATTTTTTTCAATTGTCTTATGTATAGTATGACTTATTATATTACCTACATATTTAAAAAAATTAATTTTGACTATTTGTTAATTTTTTTAGATAAATAAATGTCGAAATAATAAATCGAAAACGAAGCATTGAAATCAAAAGTGAAACTACCCTAATAATGTGATATAAACATAATATCGATTACATATTATGATCTAATCACTTTAATAACATATATAGGTATTTAAAATATAAAATATTTATTATTTTTTATACTCATTTCTATTTATTATTACTGAAAATTTAATATACCGTATACTGCATGCAGATAAGTATATGAATCGTAATGAATTAATTATATTGAATTTTAAAATATTAAAATTTTTAAATATGTGAAAGAATTAAACAATACCGATAAATATTGACGAATATTAAAAACATTCACTCAATACTGAAAAATGTATCACCGAACTTTCAATTATCAAAACGCAGCGTTTTCGAATATCTATGATCCAATCACCAAGACTTTTTTAATATACTCTTAAAATATATACCTATTCGATACTTTGGATTTTTAAATCGGTGTACCCAAAACAAGAATTTATTGAACTATTTTCTATTTGTTTTTCTGTTTATAAGTAAGGCAGATTTGTGTTAAAAAATCTTCTCCTTATAATCATTCAATCCCTTATTACTAAATTGATATCGAGTTTAAGACGAAATTTAATCGAATCAATAAAAGAGGAATTCTCACTTTATTTATCGTTCCGTAATAGTAATAAAACATCATGTTGATACTACATCGGAATATAATATTCAGTGAGTGGACTTAATGTTTCACCTTACATGTAAAATGTAAACCAAAGACCACAATAACCAGTCACGCGGCACACTACAGTCACACACACCCAGTGAGCCGCACGCTCGCAAACAAACATGTTAATTAGTTTATGATAATCTGTTATTATTAGTTAACAAGAATGGAGAGGAGAGAGTAGTTAGCCCCTGTTCTAACGAATTAAACGTCAATTACACTCGACGATGGTATTATTAATCAAAATACTGTAATAATAGTAATAATAATACGCATATTATACATCATAATATAACACAGTGTAAAATAACAACATTCTCGGCAAGTCATTATTAATTCAAATAGAAAAAATAATAAAAATTACGAAATATTCATTATTGTTTTTTTACGTGCGGTGATCTTAAAATCACGGTGTACCGTGTATACTGTTTTTGTTGGTGGGGTTTGGATGTTGATAGTTAATTTCGCGAGTGAAACGGATATCCGAAAACGATTTTTGTATGCACTCAAACACGGACGTCTCAACTATAGTGGGCTTCACTACTACGGTAATGTTTGAAAAAGGTCATCGACCTTCCCCGGACGACCGCATCGACCCGAGTCACTATAGAGTATATACCGTGAACACGGTAATGCACAATACGGTCTAAGGGTTCCAACGACGTCGGTTATTTTAGGATAATGCACTATAATTTTATGACTAATCACAATAAAACGAAACATTATTTTAAATTTGAAATCCCACATTTCATAAATAATATAGCAATTATTACAGTAATAATGATATTACTTCTATGTAGGTACCCAAAACGAACTGACGATATAATTAAATACAATTAATTATATCAACAAATGTGTTCAACGTTTGTTTTCAGATTTCAGTATACTACATATGCACAACTGTGTAACCCATATAAGATATAACGCCCAATAATAATAATAATATCTTCAAACTATATAGGTAAAAAATACTTTAAAATGTATGTTTTATTATTAGAGTATATTAAAAAACACGTTATTATGCTAATTATTATATATTTTTATAAATTACCCTTCGTATTTTATTTTAGAAATACTTTAAAGCTACACGCATATTCAATTAATTAAACATAATAGTATATGTCAAGCAAGTTTGTCACATGCAATTGCAATAGATATACCTTCACTATAGTTATATACTATAGACATAAATTAATACATTTAAGTGATTTATTAAGATAAATTATTACTAAGTTGAAATAATTAATTAGGAATTAAAATTGAAAAATTGTAATTGAACCTGCAATTAAAAAGTGTACAAAGATAGTTCTACGTTTATAGTTTTAAATACATCCATGTACGACTTATAATTTAAATTTAAATTTTAACCTCATAAATCTATAAATTAATGATGATTATATTAGCTTCTTAAATTCGTGTTTAATTTTAATAATTAGTATAATTAATTCTAATAGTTTAATTTAATAGATAACCAAATAAATAAAAATAGAATTATAGATATTATGTTTACGAAGAAACTTAAAAATGTAATGCCGTCATAAAACGATATCACCCGAATCACTATCAGGTAAACGGTTTCAATTAATAAAAACAGAGTTAACTTTATAAATTAATCAAAAAATCGTCATTATATTAAAAACTGAAAATATTAAGAAAAACTATAATTTTTATAGGCATATTAGTATATTTAATAATATATATTACATGTATGTTATGTATTTTACGTTAATTATTATTATCGTGTTTGTTTTTTTTTTTATAATAATTATGTTTATATAATATATTATGTGTGTATTTAATTTTTAACACTATAGGTACAAAAACGAAGAAAGTTAAACTTAAAACTTTTATTTTATACACAAACAAACTTTACTGAGTATCCATTCTACCCATAGTGTATTATAGAAACTAAACTTAAAGATAAACTTACTATACAATATACCCACAAGAAGTCACAATTCAAAAAGTTTGAACATTTCAATTAGTAAAACGTTAGAGAAAGATAATTTTATGATAAAATTATTTATATTTATTTTTTGTTATAAGTATAGTTGTTAAATTTAAATGAAAAATATACAAAGTATAGATATAAATTTACAATCTCTAATAAAAATGTAAACAATAATTTATAGAACTCAAAGATAGAAGGCAATTATTTTACTCATTAAATTAAGAATATCAAGCAATGTCACTAAATATATTATAGTATACTATAGTATATAATATACTGTAGTAGGTATATAATTGTATACTTTTTGAAGTTTTAGAATATAAGGTATAAACTAAATGTATTATTAAAGTGTAAAATATATTATTTAAATAATCATCTAGTAAGATATCATTATTATCAGCTATATGCTTTTTGAATAATTATATAAATTTAAAAAAAAAATAAAATCATATATTTTATAATTGTATATATCTAATTCAATCAAATATCAATTATAGTTCCGGACCCCTATTAAAAACGTAAATAAAAAGTAAGAGGTAAGTATAAAATTAAAATCCAATGTTGGTGTTTCTAAAGGTCTAAAAAATTATTTCAATTATTAAATAATTCGTAGCATAGTTTATTTTGAATAATAATTATTATTACATTTTGTGTAACATAAAATATTTGATACTTTGATGATTATCATAATTTCATAAATTGGGTAACAAATATAAAAAAAAATCAATTTTTAAAACTATATTAACAAAATATTGTATTTATTATGCTGAGTAGTTTTCAAATTTTTGATTTAAGTAATTGGTTTTCAAACACTGTTTGACCCTTTTTGTTTTTCGCTTCCTACCATCTAAAAGGGTTATTTGATAATTTAATACAATTCTGAATTTGTTAACCGATTTCGACTACCGCCGATGCTGCCGCAGGTGGTTTTTAACAAACAAAATAGAGGTGCACTAAAAGGTCTCTATAACCGTTAGACGTTAGGCGTGTATCTTACATATTTATGTAGGGGAATATGTCTGGAACGGCCATAGCTTCGAAAAAGAACAGCTATAGTAAAATTAATATGTATTATAATATGTAGATATACAATATGGGAGAAATATCAAAGGGAACATTAAATAAAATTGAGCATAGTACGTACATAGTAATTTTGCACAGATTGGAATTATTCCAAAAATTAAATCTCTTAAAAGATATTTGAAAAAAATATAGATAGGTATTTATTATCTTTTCGATATTTCAGCATAATAATGAATAATAATTAAACCCTTTAAATTTTAAAAATATAAAATAAGTACGTTTAAGAAAACATTTATAATTATGAATAAATAGAAAAATATAAGATTGGCCGTTTTATATAATGTGTATTTTAGTTGGCACTGATGCGGAAACACCCTAAAAATTTTTTCTATACAAATCTTTAAGTATATTGTATTACTTTAAAATCAGTAAATACATTTAATTAAAATTTAATAAGAATTTAAACTTATTTCCTCTAAACATATTTTTATTTTAACTAAATGTTATGCATTATAGGTAGGTAATAATAATTATTTAGTGAAACTGTAAATTTGTCTTTAAAAAACTTCCTTGTTACAACGTTACAATGTTACTGAATCTGAATTTAATTAAAATATTTACCAAGTAAGATTAATATCTTACTCAGGAGATAGGAAATGAGTAGGATACCTTTACCCTTATATTGTAAAACAAAATGTATCCAGAAATCAATAATATTTGTTTTTAAATAATCGTACAATATGCTTTAGTGGTTTATGTCTAATGAATATCAGTAAAAATAATAATATTACAAAATACAACAAACTTTTTTTTAATCCAATAAATCAAAAAACATAAAATATAAAATGCATAATAGTATCGTTGAAAATAAATATGCGTATAGTATATATTACTATAAACGTATTATATTAATGTTATGGATGGATAAAAAACGTAAATTTAAGAACTCCCCATTTACACATTTTCCTCATGAACATAATATACATATAGTTGTAAATCAAGCATGAGTTAATAAACATTTATTTAATGTAAGAAAGACAAATTGCTTAGAAAATAATCATATTGTTATTTTACATTTTATTTTTATAACATACAGATTAAAATAAATCTCATAAATCTCATAATTCTCAAATTAGGTTTAATAATATAGTTAATTTAATTAACTTGTTTGAGCTCTTGAAAAGTTAATGGCAAGTGGCAATGATTACGTCAAGTAAGCTTTAGAACATATAATAAAGTTGACAGTATAATTTTTAGTAAACAAACGGACTGTTTAAATAACAAATCCAAGTATGTTTAAAAACATTTAATAAAGTTCTTAAATATAGATTATTATATTTGACTTTCGATTAAAATTGTATTATAAAAATAAATAACCTACAGCTAAAAATAAAAATATAAAATATTATACAATACGTCTTGCATTATTACTACAGTGAAAACTATGGGTATGAAAACTAATCTAATTATTTTAATTGATTACCTATAATAAAAATAAAATTGTATTTTAAGTAAAATAAAATATGCTTATAATTTATATGTTTGAATTAATCTATTATTATAATTTACAAAATATGTATTATTTAACAATTCTTTATACTTATATCAAATTTATTTCAAACTAACAAACAGTAAAAATTAAAATAAATATATGACACCGTTATATACATATAGGTTATAACAATTAGAAATTAGAAATAAATTATGTTTTAACATTATTTTAAAGAACAAAAAAATTGTGTTATTAATAAAAAAAATAATGTGTTGTGAATTATTACGTGAGAAAACTTAAATGCCGAATAATGGTTAAGTTTTCTTTTTTACTATAAAAATAGGCACATATAAAAAATGGAAAAATAAAAGATCTGTGATGAAAAGCTAATAACAACAATGGGACAACATTATACAGCCGGATGTTGTCGTTTGGCAAACAGTGAATGTGTGTAACGAGACATGGGGAGCGGACGAGGAATAGACAAACAAAAACCTAAAGCAGAAAAACGGATTATTTTCTTTGTTCCTTTGAAGGATTTTATCATTGTTTTTAAACGTCATCATGAGCGAAAACGAGTGGTATCCATCACACTCATAATATACATGATACCAATAATTTAAATCCTATAGTTGGTTTTTACAGGAAACACATGTAACAAAACTATTCAAAACCGTCGTCGTCCTGTACCATTATTCAAAGTTGAATGTAATATCATTTAATTTACAATTACACGCATTCGATTAGTGATAAATGATAATAATAATCATTTATTACCTGTACCTGTAGATACGTATGACGTATCATAACTCAATTCGTACGTGTTGATTTTTGCCTTACTGGTACAAATAATATACATACGAATGAAATACTGTGTAAATATTGTACTCACGTGATCTGCATGAAGTAGTGTTTCAGTGGTGGCCACGGCCGTGGCTTCGGTTTGCGTGTGACTAGTACTGGATATGCGGTACTGAAGTCCGGATATTGTGCAGAATTCCTCGTGCCTCGTCGATCGCGTGGTGCTGTTAACGTACACGCCGGTGGTGATTGTAACGTCGGTGTCCTGGTTGACAATAACAGCCAGTTGAGACGACGGCGGTGGCACGATGGGCGGTAAGGGCGTTGGCTTCGGGGCTGTAGTACGGATCGTGGACTCTCTGTGCCCATCCGAATCTTCGTCTTCCGCATCATCTTCCGGTTCCGAACGTTCGGAAGACACTTCGGAACTGGTGGTAGATTTCTTCGAACTGTCTTGTCCCTTCGGAGGCGATTTCTTCTCCGTCGAGTAGCTGGCCGCCAATATAGCAGACGCGTTCAGACTCGCCATGCGTTTTTTTACCACCATGTCTTTAAGATCCATGGTTACATTGTCCGCGTTGCGTCTCTTCCGCTTGTTGCCACCCGTTGGCGAAGGAACTTTTTTGGAAGACTTTACGGGCTCTTCCTCTTCGTCCGTACTCTCTGGTTCGGTAACTACCGGTTGCTTTTTCGTACGTTTAGCCGACTTGGGAGGTTCGTACTTGGCATCGTCTACACCTGTATTAAATGTATCGAAATGAATGTTATTAATTATTCATAAAATCATATCATAAATTTAATTTAAGCAAAACGTGCAATTCCTATCAAACGTCATTTAAGTTCTAAGAAAATCATGTTTTTCTATAATTCTAATCATTGTATTTGTATGTGACATATTTAAATATTATTATAAATATATTATTTTTGTTAATGGGTATTAATAATCTCTAGAAATGCAAACAAATACGTTTAGTTTTTAATTACTATTAAAAATTAATACGTCAAAGTAAAAAAACACATTTTTTTAATCAGATTGTTATTGATCGGATTGTACATAATACATATAAATAGATATTTATATTAAATATATACTTGTCCTAATATTATGTATACATATTACATATACCATATAGATATTTCCACCCAGCGCGAACGTGTGTATTCACTTATTGTGTATTCCTAATTATAATGTAGCTTCCTAATCGTATATTTAGATTAGATCCGATTATGTAGGAACGATTATCAAGTATATACCTTAAAATATAATTTTAATATATTGAATTTGATTAATAGTCTACTTAATACGAGTATGCGTTAATTCATGATGAAGTTTAACAGTGTAAACATATTATTTTTATCTTTAGAACTTTAGAAGCCAAAAATATATATTTAAAATTTTAAAAAATACCTGAAGAAGAACTATTAGTTGAACTTGTATCATGCATATCCCAATGTCTTCCCACACTTTTTAAACCTGGAGTTGTTCTTTTTGACGTTCTTTTTCCTTTTCTAACTGGTACTTCGACATCTGAATTATTCTTATTTTTTATAGCGGGTACTGTTACTGTAGTGGTTGTAGAGGCAGCCATGGCATCAATCAATGCACTTTTACTCTCATTCTCATATAAACAATGAACTTTAGCTATAGCATTCAGAGATGCTACTCTGGGTCTCTTGGATACTGGTCTACCTTTAGCTTTAGCCTTTGGTGTAACTTTTGTTTTTCCTTTGGGTTTAATTTTTTCTATGACTGGTGGTTTCTTTTTCTTGTCTACTTTAATAGGTTTCGTTACTGATTTAACAATTTTCTGTTTTTCAATTTTTTGTTTTACATTTTTTGGCTTTTCAGTTTTTTGTTTTTCGATTTTTGGTTTTTCATTTTTTTGCTTTGCAGTTTTTTGTTTCACATTTTTTAAATTTTCCTGTTTTTGTTTATCAACATTCTGTTTTTCGGTGTCCTGAATTTCTACGTTCTGCTTGGATTCTTTTTTTACATGAGTCGGCGTTACGTCTAGTTTTTCATTACCTTCCGATTTTACTGAATAAGGCAATTGACTAACTGATATTTCTTTAATTTTTATACAAGTATTGTCTTGTCTGATCGTGATAGTATTACAAACTCCTCCATCAAAATCACATACTGGACCATTCTTTAATTGAAAAACTTGCAATAGAGCAACATCATCTGGGTTTTCATCTTTTACTACGTCCATACGTTCTATTGGAGGATTGTTGTCTATCTTCTTGATCGAATTTAATTTTACCTTATTTTTGGCAATTACTTTAACTTTTTGGGGTTTTATTTTTTTATCTGGCTTTATATCTATATTTGATTTTATAGATTCAACATCTTCTATATTATTCTTCTTCGCCAATTTTGAAACAGGCTTCTTTTTTAATTCTTTAACCTTTTTTTCTTTCTGAACCTTTTCTTTGGACTTTTTTTCTTCTTTATCTTCAGATTTTTTTGCGGGTTTTTTAGGTTTTGGCAATTTTTCCACTTTTTCATTATTTCCAGAACAAGAATTTTTCGCCTTATCTATTTCTTTAGCTGGTATTTTCACTGTTTTTGTAATCAATTTTTCTTTTAATTTTTGTTTGGTTGATTTTTTTCCTAATTCTTTTTTCTCGTCCGATTCATCGCCTTCCTTATCGTTTTTTTTTGTGATTTTTGGTATCTTTACACTTTTATGTTCAGGTTTTGAAGTCTTTTGTAATACACTATTTTTTTTAAGTACTTTTTTCGTCAGATTTATTGGTCCAGGTGGCGAGTCACTAGCGTTAGATGTTCGTTTCTGTTTTGCTTTAGGAGCAGTTGTAGTCTGCTTTTGAGTCTCGCCGCCAATAAAAACTTCTGTGTTTTTTCTAGACGACATGTTGAATGTTTCGCAATACAAATGTATTTTACGATTACATTATATGTTTTAAATCTGAAAAATAAATTAAACCATTACACTTTTTTACAAATATATAAGGATTAATTAATTATATAAATAAAGTAGAAATCGCAAACAAATTATACGTCATGCACTATTTTATTATACTTTAGTAACAATTTTTTATCACTTTATGTCAAATAATATATGAGACAACATTTACAAGCAGATAAGTCAATAAAAAGAGGCAAATATATTATATTTAAAACTATATGTCTATATTTTATTTAAATTAATTAATTTTTTTATTTTATTCCGGTATTATACCTATAGTATTTAATATTAAATATATATGTCAGTTTAGACTATTCAACGCATATACTGTTGGTAATAAGCAGAGCGTATCTACGCAGTACACGTGTTGTGAATAATTTTTTTATTTCTTTAAAAATAAGAAATTAAGTGTACAAATAACGGTTAATCCAATAGCGGTTTTTTTATGCAGTCAGGCCATTTATATTTAAATTCAATAAAAAATATAATTCTATAGAATACAACTATTTTGAAAATGATAAAACTCATTTATTATTTTATAGCTTTGAAAATAGACACCAAATATATTATAATTTTATAACTAATTTAAATATACAATTAAAATAATTTACTATCTTAAAACAAACGTAAACTACATAAGTAATTGGCTCGTTAATTGGTAACAGAAGTTGTAACTATTTAAATTTATTTTAAAAAAAATAAGTGCTCAATAGTCTAAAATCCTAATAAAAACTCCGATATTTTTTTAAGTTTAAACGTACATGTGCCATGTGGATATGACTATATGAGTAATCAATACTCAAATGTCATATGTACTCTTATATATAAACATATACGTTTTTACTTTTGGTTAATTGTTTACACACTAAGTATAACTAATACCTATTTAAAGTGTATTAAAAACTAACAAAATGTTTTTTTGTGTACCTATACTACTTTTAATAGAAAATTAAAATATAATATGCTTAACGAAGTTTCATATAAATTCATTGGCCAAAACTTTTGTACCTACAAGGTAAAATACGTACTAAGTAACATAGAGGATGATACATTTATCGTAACGTTAGGTTACAGATAACAATAAAAAAATTTAATAGTGTAAAAGTATTATATTATTGATATATACCTACATGTATTTAAGTTTATTACGAGATATATATTATATTAATTCAATATAAATAAACCATATATCGTAATTATAAAAAGCGAAAAAGTCGACTTTGAACGGTTCTTCTTCGTCCCTTCGGTCTTCGGAGAAATTAGGGGTTTATTATAATTAAGATTTGAATGCAATGATTTTGCATTTGAAAATACGATTCTGAGCGAAACTCAATATAATACAATATATTATTCTGATGAGTCGTTCCAAAAGTTTACCACGTGTGTAAACTACCTATGGGAATACTCGAAGAAATTTCAAGTACTTACGTTCAAAATGGCATTAGTTATCATGAAAAATCTAAAATCAATTTCGTCAAAATTACGATTTCCGTGAATTTTGCCGTTTTTCCGTCATTTCGTGGTAATCGGATCATTATTTCCACCCGAAAAAGTGTCTTCAGACATAAAAAAAAGAAAGAAAAACATCATTGTAAAACCAATACATTTATCACTTCGCTCTGAATCTAATCTTTATTTTTTTAAATCTTATATCATTATATAGTTAAACTAAAAACTATAAAAATAATTTTTTTATTTACAATATTTCGATTTCATTACTATAATTAGAGTAAATTAAAACCATGATAATAAATTAAATGGGTATACTAATATTTATTATTCAATTAAAATCAGTTTTATTATTATATTTTTATGTATGTACTGCAATAAAACTATAACAGTAATAATTAATAATTAATACCTAACGTAATTATAGATATACTTAAAGGTTAGAGATATTAATTGTAATTGCACCCAAGGGATACATTATAGTAAGTAAGCGGTAAAAAAAACTACCCAAAAATTACGAAAAACATCGAAATTCGCTGTACTTCAAATTTTATACCAACCTAACCACAGTAAACAAACCACATTTTTATTCCTAATAAATATTATTAAGTCATTTATAGATAAAATACACGTTATGCAAATATTTAACTCATGTGTATCAAAAATATTATACTGAATGTTTTATTTACGTAAATTAAAGTTCATAAATGTGAATGATTTCACTTATTATTATAATCACGTTATTTCGATAGATTTTAGTTCTATTAAAAAATTGATACCATTAAAAAAACTATATTATTGCATTTAACATTATAATATCCTTGTATTTTATAGTCTTTAAAAGATATTTTAAAAATCTGTTACCATGATTATATTAAGCGGAACCCATTTATATGCAACAATAATAAAACAAGACTTGTTTATTTTAATATTAAAAATATGATATATTTCTTTTTGTTATAATAAGTTTTCGTTCTTTTAATTCGTAAATTTTAACAAAAGATGTAAAAAAAATACAGTTAATACTATTAAAAGAATTTATGAAGATTAAAAGATAATTACAAATCATAAAACCACGTTAATTAAAATGTATAAGTATACTTACATACTTCATAACATTTTTATAAATTTAGAATAACTATCTCAATTAACAAGTACCAGTATTCAGCATTTAGCATGCATAAAACATAATTTATATATTATATTTAATTTAAGTACAATATATAAAAAAAAAAAACAATAACAGGTAATAAGAGATAGTAAACTTAAATACTAATATATAAATAATTCTAAAGGATTATTTTCAATATAATAAACTCGATATTTAATGTGTTTTTGTATGGGTATAAATATAATGTATTAAAAATTTGTTCAAGTATTTAATTATTCATATTGAAAATAATAGGGACAAACAATTAAATAAAATAAAATTAAATTTCAATTATTACCTATCTACATATTTCTCTTTTTTAGATTCTGATCGAAGCGAGAAATGTATTGGTATTCCTATGTTTTTTTTTTATGTCTGAAAACATTTTTGCGAGTAGAAATAATGGTCCTACTACCACGAATAGTACAGTATAAAATAGTATAATATAGTATAAATTCGGTAGCAAATTGCATCTATCTTGGTACTTTATTTAGCTCATTATTCGAATTTTTCAAAAGTTTTTCTTAAAACTACCAAAAAAATGGCGAAAAATCGGCAATCTACGGTTTTCGTTATTTTTAATTTTTATATTACGTGATAACTAATTCTGTTTTGATCTAGAAATTTGAAATGTTTTTGAGTAATCTCATAGGTAATTGACACACGTGGTAAAATTTTGCAACGGATTGTCAGTATAACTTTTTGTATATCTAACTAATTTCACTCAAAATCATATTTTTCAATGCAATTCTGTATTGTATTCAAATTTTAATTGAAATAAACCACTAATTTCTCCGATGACCGAAGAAGGGACGAAGAAGAAATGTCCAGAATAATCGACCTTCCCGTTGTTTATAGTGTTAATTAGTTTATCGACAACTATTTTCCTCCAAGTTGTATTGTAAAATATACGTCGACACAAATTATTATTTCAGTTAAATACTACCAAAACATTAAAATTACAACGAGTAATGAATATGATTCGACATTTTAACCAACATTAATGGGTATGTTTTGATCACTTTAATACACCGAGTTCGAGTACGTATTATAATGATACCATGAACCAATTCAAAACCCACACGTCTCTCTCACCCCATGGGATAAGATTTCCATTTAAACCACAATAAATTAAAATGTTTGAGTGTTTACGCAATATAAATCAAATCCACAAGTGCCTACACATAAAATGGGTTTTTTTTTTCTCGTGGGATAACAATTTTCACGCTGAACGAATAATAAAAACAATACAGATATCGAACGAATTCAAAGTAGAAAAGTAAGTGCAAACGTTCCGTAAAATATCGCAAATTTTGTGTTTGGACAATCCCGACGAGTAAGTCAGTAAAACTGTTCCGCTGTGACGTTTGGCGAATGGCGTTCCAAAATGTCGTTGAAAACCGACCCGCGGCGTCCGGGTGTGCGGCGGCGGCTTGGAATGCGTACGTCAATGTAATTTAACGCCAGAAATCCACGTTCGCGGACTGCGGTGACTGCAGTTTCGGATCTCATTCGAACGGCGTTGTAGAATGTTTACGGTATTTTTTTTTTCATTGTTATTATTTTTTTGTAGGCCTCCCATAAAATAATAATACTACACTACCATAATAAATTACTGTTCCGCGTGCGGTAAAACGAGTTGACCCCGATTTCGGAGCAGCGCGCGTTTGTTTAATAGAATATTGGAGGGGACGACGGCGTCGACTATACGAGGAGGAGGCGAGATATCCGCGCGAACGCTTGCGTTTATGCCGACGCCGCGGCGGCGGCTACCGTCCGCAACGAGAAGCAGCAGCTGCGGCACGTCCGGTTTTGCGGCATTGACTACTACCGTCACCGACCGAATTCCAAGCGACGGTCTCCCGCAGTTATCGCGGTGTTATATGAATGTGATAGAAGAGAAAAAAAAAATTGAAAAATAATGCGTTGCATTTTATCCAATAGAACGCGAAAGTAACGAGAAACGGAACTTACTTGCACCGGAACCTACGAAGAAAATGCGTAGTCGCCGATACCTGCGGTTTTCACAAACCACCTACGCGTGTAGGTGCTGAACGTTTGAACAAACAAGTTAAACGAGTAGACTATTTGTGTTTTTTTTCAATAACATTATTAATATTTTCATACCTTGATGTTGCGGCCGTCGACAGGCGGCGGCGGCGGCACGCATTGATTGGCCACCGGCGGCGGGGCGGCCGGCGCCCTGTTCGCACACTGCGTACGCGGCCGACGCACTGGAAAACTAACGGAATAACAACAAAACGTACGCCGAAGTAACGACTCCGACGATATCCGAACACGCTGCGCGCGTACCGTTTGCCCTACGACGGTCCGCAGACCGCATACGCGCACACGAACACCAGCGGCACGCGCGAAAAAAATTTATCGATATTGTTATTATTATCTCACGTCCATGGTACACGGTCGTCGCGCGTAATAACGTTGTGCGTGTTTCAGTAATATGTTTATTAGTATTCTGACATGATCAGATGAGAGAGAAAAATAATCGCGCGCGCGGCACACCGGGTGACGCGGTACCACGGCCGACGGACGCGAACAATGCACTGCTGTGCTGTCTGCTGCGCCAGTACTTGGCAGTCGTTGGGTACCACCACTGGTCGGGCGGCGGCATCGGCAAATCGTCGGTGGCGACGGCGGCGGTGGCGGTCGGTCGGATAGACGGTTGGCAACGCGGAGCCGTCGTCGGTGTCGGGCAGCGGAGCGGTGTGCGCGTACGGCGTGCTCGCGGAATGCGGTCTCTGGGGGGAAACCACAGCGACATCGAGCGGACTGGCGCCGCGTAACTGTCCGAATATTGTTTTTATTTTAATGTGCTATTTCATACGTATTAATAGTAATAAATAATAATCAATACAATATGTACTACAGAAAAATAAAAATAAAACACCTACTTGGGTTAGATCGATTTGTTTTCAGATTGTATTGAAAAATTATTCTTTTATTTATATTTGTTTTTATATATATATATATTTATTTATTATGCACAACATATTATAAGACTCATAATAATATTGTATTAAATAACTTATAGGAATGTACGTACCTAAACTCTAAGCTTAGTTCTTATAAAATTATAGCACATAATTCTATACCGAAGTTCAATAACAAAAACATTAATTATTAATTGTTTACACTATATGAAATATATTATTTATTTATTTAATATTATAGTTTATTATTTTTATTGGCCAATCTGGGTACATTAATTATTAGGTTTTCAAATTAGTGTAATGAATTAATTATAATCGTCCGATATAATATTATTAATAATTATTATTTATTATTATCATGTCTCGGTATTTTTAGACTGTATGAATTAATTTTGGTATTCTGATTTAATCTTAATTTTATATTATATGTGATATCGTTTGGATTGTTTGTCATTAACATATTTAAGACTTAATTTTTGACTGATTTCGAATTTGACTTATAAGTATATAAAGCTGAAGCTCGGATGTATTGAAATTCTTAGGTATCTTTATAATACTAATTATATTTAATCATATTTTTAACTTGGTATGCATTGTCAAAATATATTTAAAACTTTAATGTTCTATTTGTTTTGTCTAAATATTAATTATTAACCTATTATGTATTTGCTAAAACTTAAGTAAATGACGTTTATTTATTATTTATGTATACACTTATGGAGCGTTCCGATTTGAGTCATGTAGAAAAAATGATTTTCAACATAATAAGATGACTAATATACGTAATTATAAAATTGTTAATTATAATTTATAATTATCTGTTGATGAAAGGGCGTCAACATAATAACATAATTCAATAACTCAATATCATAATAATTATATAAATGAAAATTAATTAAAATTAAAATGTATTTTTAAAATATGTATTATAGTAATATGTATAATTGATATGTAATATTTATACATATTATTATTTGCTTAAACTATATTTTTATGTGCTTATTACTCTAATGAAGAAATACATATTAATTGTACTTTTTTGTCATATCCATTTATCATTTGGTTTTTAAAACTATGATAAGGTTACATTTTACTTAATTTGTATTATTATTATATTGCTGCTGATCTTGCTGTTTTTAGTTTCCTTTAATATGAATCTTTAATATTTTTCCACTGATTTTAGATATCACCTACGAAATTCTAAATCTATTGAATTGTAATAAATTAAATAATAATAATTATGATTAAAATAAAACATTTTTATTAAAAAGATAATTAATATTATTTTGTTGTACTTACCAGATTTTCCAATATTAAGTGCTATATATCATTCTATACTGTCCTTCATAGTTATATTTTTATAATTAATTTTTTGATATTTTTCATAGAATCGAATTCTTATAAAGAATTGCATTCTTTAATGGAGAAAAAATTAATTTTAAAGTCATGCCTTCGGTATTGTCGTCGTTATATTTTGTGTCGTGCTACATACTACTCTCGGAGTACCAAAAGTTGGTCGTCGCAACCTCGTTACAAATCAGTCTATACTGTTTTCATTTAAACAGTAAACAGATAATAATATGCTGAGGACATGTGCCTTGTATATTGTATACCGTATCAAAGATTTATTTATTGCAAAATCTAATATTAATTATAAAAATGGTTATGATCGTTTTGATAATAAATATTAAATGTCAAAGTGTAAGTAACATATTATTTTTATTATAATTTAAATTATAAATTATTATACCTAAAAAACAAAGGTGTATCTATTATATTTCAAAACCTGTACTTTTTGTATTGTGTAGTGAAAAGTAAAATGTGTGATGGTACGACATTTTAAACTGTGCAATACATTATTTCTTTATAGTTTTCTGTATATTTAACAATATTTTTCATAAGTCGCTACATTATTAATAAATATTACAGAAAATATAGGTTATTATTGTGGTAGTATACTAAAAATTATGTTTATACAACTGTTATATATATATTGTTTTACCTAAAATATTTATTTATTTATTGTACTACAAATTTAGTGTGTATAGTACGAAAAATCATAAATTTTACTCTTACTCCACTTTTAGTAGTATAGAATATATATATATATATATATACATAATCAAAACATTTTAAAGTTTTGCTCATATTCTGTGTTAACTACCATAGTACAATGTATGTACGTATGTATGTATGTGTGGGTTTATCTATAAGACTGTATTTAGATTTTTTCTGGTGGAGAGTTCAAAATTCGAATAATTACATACTAATTAATAAAGCATAATGTAAACAATTTTTTTATAAATTATATAAAAATAATTTTAAAATGTGTAAAATATTAATGAAATTTCGGGAAGGTCCAAAGCTCTATAGCCTAATCTAACCTCTCAGATATGGTGATGTATTTACCGCAACATTATTAAAATAATAAAATGAAATGAGGAATTTCATATTGTTGTTATTTTTTCTAGATTGAATCACTTGATAGATTTGTGAAAGTTACAAAACAAACTTTATACATATAGGCAAATATGAATAAATAATTACTATTAAAAGTTTGTTACGAATTATAGAAACTGTAAATGGTAAACGCTTTTGTAAACACGACAATTTGCTAAAGATCAGAAGACTTTTGTTAAACATATTTTTAAAAAAAATTCTCTAAAATAATTGTATCCTAAACATAATCATTATATGCCACCAATCATTAACTCGAATAATTAATATATTTTTTGGTTTTTACGCTAGCGTTTTTAGTTTTATTATAAAGTTATAAACGATGAAAGTTTACTATCAAAAATTATTTTATTGTATGAAGTATTAAGTAGGAATATTCATATTCCAATAGCCTATAGATAATCACTATACAGCATTAACACATTAATATGTTTAATACATATTTTGATTATCTTACGTAAATTTTAATTAATACATGGCTGTTACGAGTCAACCAGTTAGAGGCATATTTACAGGGGTGGTTGACCGGAATTAAAGTTTAAACCAATGACCAAAAAAAAAAAAAATATTTTGTGATTATTTTTTTTACATTACAAAACGGAGAAGGTTAGGTTAGGTTACCAACCCTAACCTTCAAAAAATAATATGAACCCACCCCTTTATAAATTCCTAAATACGCATCATCTACATCCAGTATAGAAGTTAAACTTTAAATTACTTAATTTGTACTATATTTAGACTGCTTTGAACCATTAATTCAGAAATTGAAGAAATAAGTTCTTGTCCACTGTCCATCATATTATACTAATTATGCACTTATTTAAAATATAGACGTAAGTATAGGTATTTGAATGAAAATATAGTTTTGGTGTTATAATTTTATATTAATAAAATAATAACATTTTAATTTATAAAATATTACTGATTAAATACCATAAAATTATATACGTATACGATATAGAAACGTGATATTACATGTATACATATAACATCTCTAAGACCCCACAATTCCAAGACTGGGCAAGTTAATACAATTTTTTAACTTAGTTAAGTTAAGTTAATCGACATAAAATGGAAAAAGTTTACAGTCAATAGTTGATGAAATATTTTATGAATTCAGTTAAGTAAATAGTTAAGTCTAAAAAAAAAAATAACTTATTAACTGTTAAGTTATTTTTTTCATTTTTAAACAAAATTATATTTATTTAATTAGGCTTAAATAGTATACGTTTAAAAAAGACACGTTCAATAAATTTGTACTTGTCACTATTTATTTATATAAGAATATAAATAAAGGTTACTATTGGATTGAAAATAGTTAAGTATTAAAAATAAAGAGAGCTAAATCTTCCAGTAACACCGGCTACACTATGTCTTCTGAGGTTTGAATAGCGTGCATGTCCCCAGCCCCACCACTTCAAATTTTCAATTTTTTTTATATCATCATTTAGCATGATTTTGCATGACTATCGCCACAATTTGCATGCTTTTCATTTTCTCGCAAATTCAAAATTATTACAAAATTACCTACATTGTTTTTCAGCGAAAGAAAAATTTCATTATCACATTTTTAAATTTTGTTTACGGCCATTTTCACAATATCACATGAATTGAATTATATTTTTCGGTCGAAAACTTGAGACAATGATTACAAAAACGTGTGACATATTTACGCACGTTCACACGGACCTATAATATATATTTAAATCAATAATATAATACTAATAGCAATAATGATTATTAAATATAAAATATAAATATATTATTGTAATTTTATAATTATAGATTTTCTATGTATAATAATACAATTTATATATATATATATACCAAAATATATTTTATTTTCATAAAATTAATTTAATGTGGGTTTTAAAATGTTTGAATAAAAGTGTAAACTACATTTAGAAAACGAAAACAAGATAATTATTTATTATTTTATTATTATAACATAACAATAGTCAATAACTCAATAACAGAAATTTAAAATATTATTATTAGTAATGAAAAAATAAACTTGTTTTGTTGAATTGCTTGAATTTATAGTGCACTCCAAATAAAATACAAAACAAATTTAATTTTTGAAAAAATAAATATTTTTAGTATATGAATTGAACTTCAAATGTATATAAAAATATATTAACTTAATTTAATTTTAAGGAAATTAACTTGTTATTTATTAAGTTAATACGTAATAAAAAAAGTTAAAGTACAAGTTAAATTTACGAATATTTAAATATTAAAAGTTGAGTTAAAAAGTTAATATTAACTTAACTTTTAACTTTTTAACTCGTTAATGTCCAGCCTTGCATAATTCCGACCCTGCTTCTGGTTAAGATTCACTTTCGTAATGTTTTTTGGTAAAGGTCAGCTATCTCAAGTAGTGTTTTGCTCAAATAAAAATTAATTTTCTAGATAAAAAAAGATAACTGTACTTAAAATTATCCAGTTAATGATTAAAGATCAAAGTGACAAAAATTTAATTTATCTAAATATAGACAGTAGTGTTCTCATAGGCATTGATTAATTATACAATTAATAATATTTATACAATTATATTCATATAATTAATTAATGCCATAGGGTATACCGCATATACGTATATTCTCAAGCTTTTACATAATACGTATACTTTCAAAGTGTCACGCAAATCGCATAGCGAAAGGAAATATTTATAAATTTGTTTGAAATTTACTCGTGGATTCCTACACTATGATACTTTTATAAAGTATATATTTAATATTTATATACCTTTATATAATAATTTATAGTGTCTGCACATTACGATTGCCTATTATTATTGTAATTCGATATAGATGACAGGTGAGTAATAGGAGATAAGATATAGGAGATAGAAATAAATATTTGTATACTATTATTCATGGCTAAATATATATTTAGCCATGTTATTATTGAATAACACCCTCTGGCCCACATCACCGTTGTATTTGTATATTGTAGTACTTGTTGACTGTAGATTATGCGTTATGGCGGGTCCCGGTAAAACGCATCCCGCTGACCGGAACGACAACTTACATTATTTCTAATTATGGATGTCACACTAGTGCGTTTTAGCGGGACCGATCGATTCCTGTCGCCAACTGAACGAAACACGATGCGGTCGGGCGGGAAACAAATCGGCAGGATATGTTATCGAAACACATTATATTATATGGATGTCACATCATGCGTTTTGGCGGCTGCGTTTTCATTAAATTCATATGAAATTATTATTTTTCATTATTTTATTATTATAGTACATAGATAATAATTATAATTTATTATTGCAATATTACATATACGTATATATTTAATTATACTTAATATAATATAATTATAATTATATATTTAACCCGTCGTTGGTTAACCTATATTAGCTATTGCCAAACTTAGAATATTGAATCTTACGTAGAAATAAGTATCTTTTTATTCATTACCAATTGATAATACATTTTTTATTATTACTATTATTAATAAATAAATAAAAATTAAAAACTGAAATATTATTTAACCCATCGATGGTAATCATGTATTATACGTAACACGATTGCTAAACTGTGACCGCTGTGCTCACACGTCACTTTTCCTATTATTATTAATTACTATCGTCCGAATATTCTAGAAACTGTTCCTCAATATTTGGTATTTGTCAAATTTGGAAACTAGAAGGGTGGGCAGATAAGCAACAGCGGGAACGTTTTTAATAACAAAAACGCATGATGTGACTTACAAAACGCATCCGACCGGACCCGCCAAAACGCATAATGTGACGAGGCTTTTCAGTATACTTTCATAGAAATTAATAGAAACATTTCTGGATATAAATAAAGATAACTTCATTTATATCTAAATAAAATTATGATAATCGTATTTGTATATTGTAATGCTGCTATAAATATGTCAATTTTTTTTTATTTACCTATTGGCTATTATTAACTAACCTGTAGAATATTATTATTAATTGTGTATTGATCCGTCATCCGTGTTCTTTAATTCGTTATCGTAAATTAAGATAAAAATAAAAATAAAAATAAATTTTTCCACCGAGCCAATAGAAAGTGGGGCGTCTTGACAACATTCATTGTAAACAAAATTATAATTTATAGTAATTTTATTTAACAATTAATTATTCTATGACATATTAAACATTGTACCAGTGTACCCGTATGACCGTATATGAAATGTAAAAATGTAAAAATAGTTTTTTGTAGTATTTTCTTTCACAGGGACACACATTATAACAATAAATAAACACATTTCAAAATAGATGTTGACAATAATATTATTGTATTTTATTATTATTTCGAGAATAATTTCAAAATTTAATTTCATATACCAAATATAAAAATAAGTAATAACTCCATCATTTATTAGTTTATTACTTATACAATATATGGTATTACTTTATTATTTCTGACATTTAAACACATTTAATTATTCATAATAATTTTATTGATTATCTAGATAAGATAATAGATTGGTAATTTTCTCTAGATGATTTTATCGAGATATTTCCCAACACTGTGCCCACAAGCAAGTACGGCCCGCTACAAAATACCCATTACGATCTTTTGAACGCAAGCTGTCTATTACGCACAAAAAACGTACTAGACATATAAATCTTTTACGTCACGATTATATAATCACAAATTATTATTATTTAGTATAATATATATCTATTTAAATAACAATAATATTCGTAATCGTAATGGTAAATAATATAATATTATATATATATATATGTATAAATATATTTTATAATATACACTTTTAATAAAATACTACACAATTACTAAAATAATTATCTGTTATAATATATAGGTATGGTTTTGTCAATGTTTGATTTTACCATAAAACATATTTTTGATTTATATTATAGTTATACCTACAAGAAAAATGTTTTTTGCAATCATCCTGTAACTATATTATTGCATCAAGCTAGATGTCCTATATGAAGTATATATATATATATATAGTATATAGAAATGGTTTCACGTCACTCAACTTTAACCTATATTTCGAAATTTGACGATGACTATAATTTGGTCATCGATGACGATGAGTTCTAAATATAAACAATAAACATAATATAGAATATAAATAATATATTCAAGGTTAATTAATGTCCAATGTGTAACTGTAAAAGTGGTAACTGGACAATATTAGAGAAACAGTAAAATAATATCGTATATTATGCTCCACAGCAGTACCTATATTATTATACCTATAAACCAACTAATCCAGTGGCGGATTTATGGGAGGGGGGGGCCATGGGGTCTGGACCCCCCTCAGACACCGATATAGTATGACGTACCAATACTGAAATAATATGTTAAAACACAATGTTTAACCCTATCCTATCAAATCTTGTGTACACAAACGGAAACTACTTACCTAATTAGAATGTGCTTTTATATAAAAATCCTATATATAAACCTATATGCCTATATACCTTAATGTATGTAACATTAAATTTCTGATAATAATAATACGATTATATTTGAATATTGTCGATTATTATAGATATACAATTTTATATTATTTTAGATTCTGAGCAAAGCAAGGAATGTATTAGTTTTACAATGATGACTTTTTTTTTGTCTCTAAAAATATTTTTTCGGGTAGAAACAATGGTCCGATTATTATGAATAAAGTATGCTTTCAATAGCAAATTGCTTTTTAAGCTCATTTTCTCTAGAAAAAGAAAAACTACCAAAAAATGACGAAAATCGGCAAAATTACGGTTTCCATTATTTCAAATTTATTTATCTGGTGATAATTAATTAGGTTTTTGCTGATTAGGATCATGAAAATTTGAAAATTTTGAGTATTCACATAGATGTTTCATAAAAGAGAAAAAATTTTGGAAACGATTGGTTAATTTTTTGACGAATTATAGAGCTTTAAAATTTTTCTAAAAATGTTTAATATTAGATGTAATTTTCGGTTTAACGGTTTGAAAATTTTATAAAAACCTTCTCATACTACTTAATCTATTTACAAAATATTTTTGAAAATCGCAAAACACAATTTTTTTTATAAGCTTCTAAAATTTGAATATTTAGTAAAATTGAATATTATATGCTATTTTTTAGGAATAACTGTCCATTTACCACAACTTGGGTATGTTTTCTGTAGAAAATTGTATGTAGTTAGTACTTTATTTAGCTGATGTTTTAAATTTCTCAAAATTGTAAAACGTCAAATTTCACGGAAATCATAATTTTGATGAAATTGATTTTAGATTTTTCATGATAACTAATGCAATTTTGAACATAAGTACTTGAATTTTTTTTAATATCCTCATAGATAGTTTACACATGTGAACTTTTGGAACGGCTTATTAGTATAATATATTGTATAACTATATTGAGTTTCGCTCAGAATCGTATTTTCTAATGTGTTATTGCATTCAAATCTTAATTATATTAAACCATTAATTTCTCCGAGGACCGAAGAGACGAAGAAGAAACTTCTAAAGTCGACCTTTTCACTTTTTAACATATTATTTTTTAGGACCCCCCCCCCAAAAAAAAAAAAAAATATGTTGAAAATCCGTCATTGAACTGATCCGATTATATAAAATATACAAATACAATAATATGTAGTAATATTATTGTTGCTAAAAAGTTTAATATAATTAATGAAATAAATGGCCGAGATTTAAATATATATATATAGTTATACTCAATGCTTAAATTGAAAAAATAAAAGAAATAACTATGAAGAAAGACTATGAAAAGTAGCATCCATTGACTAATACATATTTAATCATTCAATACACCTATCTAATTATTTAATGTACCTAGATATACATATTATACGAGTGTAGAGTTGTTATGATTTTAATAAACATTTCTGTATTTAGAATAAGAGAGATAAATCTTTCTGCTACTAATATTATTTTACTAAAATGTATTGTGTACAATTCAATACAATAATAAATACCTATTGATAGACATTAGAAAATACATTTTTGATTACTTAGTAAATAATATACTTATTAATTACTAATAATACATTTATTTATAATTAGACAAATCTTAATAATATATTAGTTAAATTACGTAGTTATTATAAGTGAATGAAAATGAAAGTGAATAAATATTTAAATTGAAACCATAGAAAAATAAAATTAAGTACAAATATTTTAAATACGGAATAAAATATAATAACAAAAAAGTGGGAAGGTCGATTGTGGATGTTCCTCCTTCTTCCCTTCGTTCCTTAGAGAAATTAGTGGTTTATTATAATTATTAAGATTTGAATGCAATGACAGAAAATAATAGAAAATACGATTCTGAGCGAATCTCAATATATTAATAAATATTATATTGATAATTCATTCCAAGATTTTCCCACAAGTGTAAATTATATATGTAAATATGCAAAATAAATTTCAAATCCCTATGATCAATATTCAAGAAGTTATCATTTCATGATAAAAATTGTCAGTTACGATTTTCAAAATATTTTGTATATAGATTAAATAGTATATGAGTAGGTTTATATAAAAATTTCATAACGTTAAACCAAAAACTGCAGATAATATTAACAATTTTTGGAAAAAATTTAATGCTGTATATAAAAGTATATATTAGCTATATATATATTAAGCTATATTTAGCCAAAAAAATCAACCAATGCGTTCCAAAATTTTACTAAACGTAAATATTATCTATGTGAGTACTCAAAAAAAATTTCAAGTCCCTACGAACAAAATTAAATTAGTAATCAAGAAATAAAAAAATTTGAAATAACGGAAACCGTAATTTTGCTAATTTTTCATTTCTCAAGGAAAAAATTTTGGGAAATTAAAAAAAAAGTTAAATAAAATACCAACTAGATGAAATTTGGTACGAAAAGGGAACCTTATTTGTGGTAATAGGATAATCATATCTACCAGAAAAAATGTTTTCATACATCAAAAAAGAAAAATAATATAAAGCCTATAAAAAAAATTGTCAGGCACGATTTTCAAAATATTTTGTAAAAAGATTAAGTAGTACATTATAAGGCTTTTATAAAATTTTCAAATCAATAAACCGAAAATTGAAGGTAATATTAATTTTTTTGGAAAAGAGTTCATAGCTCTATATTTATCCAAATAAACAATTAATCCGTTCCAAAATTTTATCACACTTGTATATTACCAATATTAGTAATAAAAATTTTCAAGTACCTACGATTAAAACTTAATTAGTTAGCACAAAATTAAGAGTTAAAAATTACGCAAATCGTAATTTTATCGATTTTTGCTATTTTTTGGTAGTTTTTCTTTTCCTAGGAAAAAACTTTTAAGAAATTCGAAATATGAGCTTAATAAAGTACCAAGATTATACGATTTGCTACCGAAAGCATACCCTACTTGTGGTAATCGGACGATCATTTCTACCTAAAAAAATGTTTTCATTCATAAAAAAAAAAATTAAAAAATATAAAAAACATCTTTGTAGAAACAATACATTCTGATCTCCGCTCAGAATCTAATATATATTGTAAAACATTATATAATATAATAACCAACATAAGCATTAACATTCTAATATAATATCAATATTATACCTTCAAAATATTTTGTAAATAGGTTAAATAATTTATGATTATGCTTCTATACAAATTTCAAAGCATTCAAGCCAATATTGCAAATAATATAAAACATATTTCAGAAGAAAATTATAATTTTGAAAATTGAAATTTCAAAGTTCTGTATTTAAACAGGAAATCACCCTATCTATTCCAACATTTTACCACGTGTTTAGACTACCTATAAATACTTGATACATTTTTCAATTATCTTCATTTAAAATTGCATTAGTTATCAATTTTATCATAAACATCTATAATCAAATTAGTCAAAATCTCAGTTTCCATGAATTTCGCAGTTTTCAACCACTTTTCGGTATTTTCTTATCTAAAGGAAAACTTTTGAGAAATTCGAAAAATAAGCGAAATAAAGATAACGAGATGAAATTTTCTATTGAAAACACGACCTATTTGTGGTAATAGGACCATTAAGTCTAGCCAAAAAAGTGTCTTCAGACATAACAAAATATATCTTTGTAAAACCAATACATACCTTGCTTCGCTCAGACTCTAAAACTAATTATTAAAAATGTATTTGACTTCTTAAACTCTGAAATAACTGCCTTTGTTATTAACTTTTATTAAATATGAGATAATTTTAATGGAGTAACCTACTAGTAGGCTGCTAAACCTAATATAATTCTTTTTATTAAGTATGAATATGAAATATTAATTGTAGATACATATTATTTATTGGCTATTATTAGTTTTAGTGTATTTTATACTTATGTTTCCACTTTCAGAAGGGTTATTAATTATTATAATATTTTCCATTGACCATTACTTGGTAATGGTACTTAATTGGTACTTATATATTTAGCCTAATCTTATAATTAGATATATTATGATACAGGAAAAAGTATTAATTAAACTATTAAAATTTAATTTGTATACTTACTTGAAGAAATTAATAACAAAATCGTCATTGTCACATCTATTATACTTGTTACATCTTCTAATACGTACTTATTGCCTGATATAATAATTATACTGTATTTAGTATTATACTCATGAAACTTATACTTATACGCAGTTTAGGGTTGACGGTATTGAAAATGAATACCGGTAGTACGGTATTGATTTCAATACCGGTTTGAACCGGTGTACTGTAATGCTGACACAACATAGGTATACCTATAATGTGATACCGATATATAGTAGGCATAGATAAATTAAACAATAGTCAATAGGCAATAGAAGCAAATTAAATGTAATATTGAATTATTGAATATAAATTTTAATTTTAAATATAACCTCACTATATTACAACATGGTTATAACTTATTAATAAACAAAAAATATAATAATAAATAATCAAAAACAATACTATATAATATTCATTGCACTGCATATCGTACGGAATTAACCTGAAAAATTACAAAAATTGAACAACAAAAAACAAGGAGGCATAGGCATAGGGTATTAAGGTCGCAAATTAATGATAAACTATTCAAGGATCTTGAATCAAGGTATATTCACTTAGTATATTTTTAAATATTAATTACGATATATTCTCGTATTTTAACTTCTTAGATCTTAATTTCTTATATTAGTAACTATTATTATTGTTTCGATATTACACGGTATTTCGGTATTACACGGTATTTCAGTATTATACGGTATTACGGTATACCATTCAAACGGTATTTAGGCAATAACCGTTATACCGGTATACCGAAAAAACCGCCAACCCTAACTCAGTTATAGGTAGCTTTAGACTCCTTATAATATGTACTAGATTTAAAACGTATAAAGTACTTTGTATTCCATTAATTTTTTTTTTTTTTTTAATGGGGATATTGCCTCTGATAAGATATTCATTACGCTATAATTATGAATATTACACCATATTATACTCTCTTATTTCTAGTAAAAACTGAAAAATAATAGAAATATTAAAATTAAAATTTGGAAATAAACTGTTATTGTGTGTTTGATTATTACTTAAATATAGTTGTAATATGGATGTAGGTAGTTGTAGAGAATATGCAAAATGTAATTATAGTTATAAGACAATGGAATTGTTGCAATTTTACAATTGTACTTTGAGTTAAGTCATTAGAAACAGTATATCACATAAATAACAAATATGAGAAACAGCACTTAAAACCTAATCATTGAGATGTCTTATTTTTATATTAATAAGATTTCACCTCCTGTGAGTTAGGCATAGCACACCACGTGAAAGCCAGCACAACTCTATATGGGACTCTTAAGGCCCCAATTAAATGGATATTTTGTATCAAAGTAACAGTTCGCATCCGGGCACCACATAACTTAGTTGTGGAACTGAATTTAGGTACCCAAAATTAAAATAATCCTATTATAATTATGATATACTTTCTACTCATCAATAGTATAAATCGTACCTACAATACCAAATATAGTTTATGGAATTTTCTGACTTATCTTTTTTCCGATAGAAGTGGATAAAATAACCATCTTATTGCTGGAAGAGAAAATGGACACTACCTCCGTAGTTATCGCTATAGATTATAGCGATGGCTATGACTTATTTTTGCTCTATCAAAGAGCACTGACCACAGAGTAAGATACGTTCGGATGATCTCTAATCTCTCTAACAATTCTTAGTACTATTACGATATTTAAAAATTTCTATTTTTTGTGTTTTTAACACCTTTACTTCTCTCGAACTACGTTTTACAGAGCACTGGTGTGATTTTACGTTTTAAACATCGAAATATCTATACAACCGTAATTTGTAATCGATTATTAATTTCATAAGTGAATTGGGTATTCGATAAGTGCGGCTATTGTAAAATTTACAGTCTACGAACAGTACCGCTGAAGGTCGGGAAGGTAGAATTGTAGAAAGGTAGGACGTGGCCGTATCGAGTTAGATTCCCACAGTATTAATAGGTATATTAATATAATTGGTAGAATGACTAACAAATAATATACACAAAGGCTTAAAAAATAACTATTTCAAAGTTGTTTTTTTTATAAAACAATATTCCAATTTATGTTATTAAATTATACAATATAATCGTTTATAAATTTTTATAAATAACTACTATTTATATAATATATATTATAACACTTTGTAATATTCATTTTGGAATAATTATATTATATGTATACACTACTTTATCAGTTTTCCTGGATTTGTCTATTTAAAACTTTTACATATGTATATGGTGTACCTAAATATTGTTTCTTATCATTTTAAGCTTGAAATTGTGTGTAACATTTTTAATAAATTGTATTATTTTATTATGAAATAAGTGAAATAAGTTGTAAATAAATGAATAACATATTTATAAAATTGCATTAATTAACTTTGTTAAACTATTTAAACTATTAAAGAAATATTTCATTCAGCACATTTCATACTGTCAAATAGTAGATATACCGATAGTAAACTTTTTGAAAAATAATTTAAGGTACTCAGTTCCTCTGTTTCCCTCTCTAATTCGAGCACTAATTATATTATATGTAAAAAAATACTGAGAGGTATTCCATTACACATAAACAAAAGTTAACAAATTCGGTACTTCGTTAGGTACTTCTATGAAATATGAGACTAACGTTGTTCAGCGTTAATATTTTAAAATGTTAAATCATGTTCCATTGTATCATGTGTGGTTTAACGCTATCTAGCGTTATAATTTATAACTGAGAGTCAAGGAGATTGTAGACAATATATTATCACAGACTATATAAATTATTGAAAAGTGAATAGTAATATAATCATAACCGTCAACCGGCTATTTGATAAAATCTCGTATGGACAAAGAGCGGTGTTTGTTTTTCTTTTGACAAAGAGCCAAGAACAGAGTCAGATTTAGAGCTGAAGACGCTAAATAAATTTAACGTTGCATATTTACATTGTACTTCCTCTCACCAAATATTAATTGACATAAAAATATTTTAACGCCGATATTTTAATAAGAACGTATTAACGCCGGAGACACTTGCTCCTTTCCAACAACTTAAACACGATCCTGGCCAAGAGCGCTAAGTTGTAAGTATTAAGTCTGAAGTTGACAAGACGGTTTTAATAAGACATTTTATGTAATGTATAATAAGTTACTAGCAATCGTGGTCCGAATGTATGGTAACTTAGGATAGGTGCATAGCCAGACCTTTTAATATGGGCATAGGCCCAAATGCAAATTGTTTCAACCCTATTATAATCCTAATTTGGTTCGCATTTGGTGCATCATAATCATCTTATTCACAAGTGGAATCAATGTGATGCAACGGCGACCTAACCTCAGCATTGCTTAGAAGCGAGCACAGTAAAACAATAACCCACCCTTACAATTTAATATTGCTTTTTAATTTCTATCTTTTTTTCCAAAATATTACTGTATGTCTTAAAATACTAGGTCAACGGATAAAAGTGTAAATTATTAATGTTTGAGATAATATATAAAATTTATAATAAATGTACAAATATAAACACCCAATTTTGGACTAGGACATAGGAAAATCATTTAAAATATACAAGCGGGCTGCCGTGGTCACTAACATCGATTGTAGCATATTCATGTTAGTAATTAGTACATAATGAGTTTATTTAGTAATTACGGTATTATATATAAATGAATAAATATACCTATACCATATTAAGAATATTATAAGTAACTGCTGAATGAAAATGATTCAAATTAAATTTATAGCTGAAAGTTAGGTTAGACTATAATAAAATAAAACCTTTGTTTGACTTCTCAAACCCTTATATTTTATTTGTGCAGTATATTTGATGTATAATAATTTAATTCTTAATTAACAATTATCTAGGTATTTTATATCACTATTATTTCTCACTTGACCTATATTCATATAGGTACTGTTTTAAAATATAATTTCATTAATATTATATAATATTTAAAATATTCTAATAAAAATTAAATATTTAGAGGTACAATAATTCTATAATAAAATTTTATAAATAAATATAAAACATCTAAAATATCTAAATAAATTGAAGTTTTTTTTTATTTTATTGTATTTTAATATCATAAATTAACAATGATTATTACTATTTAATTATATATATATACTAATTATATAATTACAGGAACAAACTATGGCAGGATATGTACCTGATTCTAGCACTAGTACTTCAGATGATAATTCAGATGAACAGGTAATAGTTATGTTTAAATATTCTTATATTGTAAAATGCATAATTGTAATAATAATATTTAATACAATTTTGAGAAAATAAATAATACTATTCATGTTGCTCCTACTAGGTATAATATTTACTATGGATTTTAACGAATACATATATTTATTATAAGTATTTTACTATATAATAATACTAAAAAATATTTTATAGTTTATACAATTTTAATCATTTTAAACATTACTTTAGCTTCAATTAATAGAATTATATAAATCGCTAAATGACTTGGCATTAGCTGTAAAAAGTAGTGGTCAGGTGATTGATGAAATTAATGGCATACAAGATCAAGCTATTAAAAAAGGAATGATTGATTCAGAATCACTAGTAAGTATTATAATTTATAATTATTATTAGTAATTAAATTTGAATATAGTATTTTATGTTTAATCTATAGGAATCATTAACCAGTCAATATGAAACAGCTAATCAAAAAACTCTTATAGAAGAAGACTTACTAAGAAAGGCACTTGAAAAAATTTATGATATCCGTAATATTCGTCATCAAAAAGTCAAGGTTTAACATAAAAATAATTTTGTTTGTATTGTTCGCAAGTTTGTTTATTATTTTTGTTACTTTTGCAGTCCCAAAGAAGATCAATATCACTTAAAGAATTACAAGTAACAGCAAAAACTCTGCCAGTTTGGTTTCCAACAAATAATGAAAGACCACCACCATTGTGTGGTGCTATTGAGCCACTTCCTTCATATGTTGCAAAAGTATGTTGTGCTTACCTTTTTGTTGTATGGTAATTTATATAAAATTTTGACATTGTTATTACTTTTATTATAGAGTGGTGAATTGGTAGCAGCACTAGTTGAACAATCTGGAGAAGAGAGATGGATCGTAGCTGAGGCAATTGCATTTAAAAATGGAAAATATGAAGTGGAAGATATTGATGTAAAAGAAACTAATCGTAATTTTACATTGGAAAAAATATATGTAAAGCCATTACCTCTAATGAGAGCAGATCCTGTCATTAGCTCAGAAGCTTTGTTTCGTTGCAATACATTTGGTTAGTGGATTTTATAATATATACTTAAAAATTATCAGAACGGTAATTTTTAAATTTTAATTGTTATAATGTTAGTCAATTTATAAATGTGTTATAGTTTTGGCAATGTATCCACAAACTACTTGTTTCTTCAAAGCTCTTGTGAAAGCTCCACCTAAGACATGTCATGATGGATATGAAATATTATTTGAAGATGAATTCAATCAGTATACTATAATGATGCTTGTATATCAGCGATTTGTGGTTTCTTTACCATCATCAAAAATCACCAAAAAGCAAAATGAGGTGACAGCAGAATATTAACTAAAAATAAATATTACATTATCATTAAATCATAATAATTTTTGTAATATAAATACATAAATTAATTTTTATTTGATTTAAAAAATTAGTGAGTAAGGTTTTATGGACTTTAATTTAATAAATGCATTTCTTTTTTTTTTGTCGTTCTAAATCAATGTATAAGCAATCATATCATTATTTACCTAGATTTAATAATAGTTCATTATAAATAAAATAATAATACTTTTATAAATATATTAATTTTTTTAATTTTTGTGCCTAAATATTTATTTAATATCTTGGATTTTAAGCGGAGCAAGAAATGTATTGTTTTTACAAAGATGTTTTTTTTTTATGAATGAATACATTTTTTCGAGTAGAAATAATTGTCAGATTACAACAAAACTGGTATGCTTTTTTAGGAAAATTGTATCATCTTAGTACTTTTAAAGCATCAACAGTTCGCATTCGGGCACCACATAATTTAGTTATGGAACTAAATTTAAGTACTCAAATTAAAATAATCATATTATAATTATTATATACTTTCTACGCATCAATAGTATAAATCGTACCTAAAATACCAAATATATCAAGACCCAAGTCAATTTCACTTGATCTTAGCTGTTTATATATATTAAAATATTTACAATTTTTAACATTTTAAATTAAGATTTCATCGATATTGCCATTGTTGTTGACGTTAGCACGATTCGCGGTTACTTTTTCTCTTCGAATTTATTAAAAAAAATTTATGGAATTTTCTGACTTATCTTTTTTCCGATAGAAGTGGATAAAATAACCATCTTATTGCTGGAAGAGAAAATGGACACTACCTCCGTAGTTATCGCTATAGATTATAGTGATGGTTATGACTTATTTTTGCTCTATCAAAGAGCACTGACCACAGAGTAAGATACGTTTGGATGATCTCTAACATCTCTAACAATTCTTAGTACTATTACGATATTGTTTAAAAATTTCTATTTTTTGTGTTTTTAACACCTTTACTTTTCTTGAACTACGTTTCACAGAGCACTGGTGTGATTTTACGTTTTAAACATCGAAATATCTATACAACCGTAATTTGTAATCGATTATTAATTTCATAAGCGAATTGGGTATTCGATAAGTGCGGCTACTGTAAAATTTAAAGTCTACGAACAGTACCGCTGAAGGTTGGGAAGGTAGAATTGTTGAAAGGTAGGACGTGGCCGTCTCAAGTTCGTTTTCCACATTTCAATGTTCAGTGTTCAAGAAAAGAATGAAAAAAATATCTATCTCGCGGTGTTGAATAAATATTATATTATTATCTGCAAAATTTAAACATACATTTATATAATTTCCAGAACTCAATAGAACTTATATACTTGTATAAAAATAATATACAACTTCAATTCAGTATTAAACATTGAAGTATTAATTTGTATAATGAATAAAAAATAATATACATAAAAGCTTAAAAGGATAACTATTAGTAAATTTTTATTTTTTTTATAAAACAATATACAATTTATGTTATTATATTAAACAATGCAATCAGTAAAAATATTTATATAAATAGTAAATCTACTACCTACATAAAATACAAGATCTTTTAAAAATAAAATTGGTTTTAACTTTTGTTTATAAATTGTATTATTTTATTATGAAATTAGTGAAATCAGTTGTTAACAATTGAATAATATATTTATAAAAGAATAGCATCAATTAATTTTATTAAACTAATCAATCTATTAAAGAAATATTTCATCAAGATTATTTGATACCCTCAAATAGTAGATGTACCGATGATAACATTTATGAAACTTAAGTCAAGGTACACAGTTCCCCTGGTTCCTCTCTAATTCGAGCACTGATTATATTATATGAAAAAAATAATGATAGGTATTCGGTTACACATAACCAGAAATTACCAAACTTAGTATTTCGGTAAGTACCTATTTGAAATATAAGAGTAACTTAGTGCAGCATGCCGGCGTTATTATTTTAAATTGTATAAACATTTTACATTGTATAATGTGTAATTTAACTCTATCTAGTGTTTTAATTTATATTTGATAGTCAAGGAGATCATAGACAATGTATTCTCACAGACTATATATATTATTAATGAGTGGATAATAATATTATTACAATTGTCAACCAGCTATATGATAAAATTTTGAAACGACAAAGAAAAGTATTTACTTTTCTGTGGACAAAGAAACAAGAGTGCCAACTAATAAGTACTTTGTTTTAAGTCGACAAGGCGCTTTTAATTAGACATCTTTGAATGTGGATGCTTTTATTGAACTTTTAAAAATTGAACAAACAATTTAAAATACAACTTCAGTACTATCATTTTGTGATAATTATTATTCAGTATTTTGTAATACAACAGGTAAATCAATTTTTTTAATGTTTTTTTACAAATTTAAAACTATTGAGTAAAAATTAAACTAAGGTGTTATAATTGTATTTACTTTCCAATTAGTATAGTAAATGCAAATAGAACAATACGATAATGTGTAATAAGTTAATAGCATTTAATTATGATTTGAATTATAAAGATTTAATTTGTGATTAACAATTATTTAGATATTTTATATAACTATATTTTACCACTTGACCTATATTCATATAGGTACTGTTATAAAAATAATTTCTTAAATATTATATAATATGTAAAATAATCTAATAAAAAATAAATATTAAGAGATTCAATTAGTCTATAATAAATAAGTATTATATCTAAAATATCTAAATAAATTGAAGTTTATTTTATTGTATTTTTATATCATATATTAAAAATAATTATTACTATTTAAATTTATTTTATATATACTAAATATGTAATTACAGAAACAAACTATGGCAGGATCAGTGCATGACTCTAGCTCTACTACTTCAGATAATAATTCAGATGAACAGGTAATAGTTTGGTTTAAATATTCTTACATTGAAAAATGCATAATTGTAATAATAATATATAATACAATTTTGAGAAAATAAAGAATACTGTTCATGTTACTCCTACTAGGTATAGTAATATTTAATATGGATTTTAAAAAATACATATATTAATTATGAGTATTTTACTATATAGTAATGCTGAAAAATATTGTATAGTTTATAAAACTTTAATAATGTTTTACATTATTTTAGGTTCAATTAAAATAATTATTTAAATCGATATATGATATAGCATCAGCTATAAAAAGTAATGGGCAGCATATTGATGAAATTAATAACATACAAGATCAAGTTATTAAAAAAGGAAAAATTGATTCAGAATCACAAGTAAATTATATAATTTTTAATTAATATTAGTTATTGATATTGAATAAAATGTTTTATATTTAATTTATAGAAATTATTAATCAGTCATTATGAAACAGTTGAACAAAAAACTCATAAAATAGAAAATTTATTAAGAAAGTCACTTAAAAAAATTTTTGATATTGGTAATATTCGTCATCAAAAAATCAAGGTTAAACATTAAAATTAACCAAATTACCCTAAAAGCATTTTGTTTCATTTGTTTTCAAATGTGTTTATTATTTTAGTCACTTTTGAAGTCCCAAAGAACTTTAAAATTCCTTAAAGGGTTACAAGTAACAGCAAAAACTTTGCCTGTTTGGATTGCAACAAAAAAAAAAAGACCACCACCATTGTGTGGTGCTATTGAGCCACTTCCTTCATATGTTGCAAAAGTATGTTGGGCTTACATTTTTGTTTTAGGATAATTTACATTGTTATTCTTACTATTATAGAGTGGTGATTTGGTAGCAGCACTAGTTGAACAATCTGGAGAAGAGAGATGGATCGTAGCTGAGGCAGTTGCATTTAAAAATGGAAAATATGAAGTGGAAGATATTGATGTAAAAGAATTTAAACGTAATTTCACATTGGAAAAGAAATATGTAAAGCCATTACCACTAATGAGAGCAGATCCTGTCATTAGCTCAGAAGCTTTGTTTCGTTGCAATACATTTGGTTAGTGGATTTTATAATATATACTTAAAAATTATCAGAAGGGTGTTTTTAAAATTTTAATTGTTTTAATGATGGTCAATTTATAAATGTGTTATAGTTTTGGCAATGTATCCAAAAACTACTTGTTTCTTCAAAGCTTTTGTGAAAGCTCCACCTCAGACATGTCATGATGGATATGAAATATTATTCGAAGATGAATTCAATCAGTATACAATAATGATGATTGTATGTCAAAGATTTGTGGTTTCATTACCATCATCAAAAATCACTAAAAAACAAAATTAGGTGATAGCAGAATACTAACTATAAATAAATTTTACATTATCTTAAAATTATAATATTATTTTTAATACAAAAACATTTAATGAATGCATTTCCTATATTTTGTCTTTCGAATCACTGTATTAACAATAACATCATTGTTTACCAAGACTTAATAATTGTTTATTATAATATAATAATAATACTTTTATATAATAATATTATATATTAATTTTTTAATAATTATCTGCCTATGTAATTATTTAATATTTTTTATATTCTTTATTTTTAAATTTTATATGAAATGTTTAAATATATATTATATTTTAGTTATTAATGTTAATAGGATGTCCAGCATACAATTTTCCGTCTGTCTGTGCAATGTGTAGTATAGCCAAAAATTCTGCCCTTTTGGGTAAATTTAGAGCTTAAATGCTTAAAATGAAATTTGAAAATAAGAATTTTTTTTTTATAAATACATTTTGTAAAATATTTTCTAAAAGAGAATTAATGTTGCTTTAAATTTTTTACATTTATGATTATTTAATAAACTGCGACCTGAAAATCTCAAGTAATAAGATTTGTCTTATTTGTCTTTTTTCAAGTCGCCATTATAAATTATTATACCATTATAAAATCATTTAGCCTAGTATTCTTTGATAACTAACATAATTAGCAATTATTAGAAACCTATAATTGTTATCATAGTTATCAGAGGACTCACTGAATAACAGTAAAACAGTCACTGGTCTCAGTAATGAAAGAATTGGTGGTTGTATTATTGGGAAGAAACCAGGGTTTGACTGTGTCCGGTATAGCTATTTGGGTCGATCCATTAGTCAAGTTTCCATGAATTTTGCCGCTTTAAACCATTTTTTTGTAGCTAATTAAAGTACTAAGGAGGTGCAATTTGCTACTGAATGCATACCATACTTGTGGTAATTGGACTATTTTATCTCTCTGAAAAAGTGTCTTCACAATTATAAAAACACAAAAATTATACATCAATATAATTCAATATTAAAAATGAATTGTTGAGTTTTAAGGCTTTTAAAAATAATTGTGACTTTGAATTTTAAGAGTATGTCATAAAATACATTTACAATTTTCAGCTTATAATAGTAAGAATAAAAATATTTATGCCTTAAAACTTATGATAAAATCATAAAAATACCATATTATTCAATTATATTAAAAATTCTAATTATGGAAGCTTATAAAAAAAACCCGTGAATTACGATTTTGAAAATATTTTTTCAAAGAATATAATAGTTTTTGCATATACTTCTATATAATTTTCAAATCATTAAACTCAATATTGCCAATAATATTAAACATTTTTCAAAAAAAAATTACGATTTAGAAATTTGGAATTTCAAAGCTTTGTATTTAGACAGGAAATCTCACAATCAATTCTAACATTTTACGCTGTAGGTAGACTATCCATGAGAATATTTTAAACAATTTTCGGTTGCCTACACGCTACACTTTAAATTGTATTAATTATCAATATAATCATTAAATATTTTAAAAATCACCGTTTTTGTGAATTTTGCATTTTTTAACAACATTTCAGTAGTTTTTTCTGAAGTAAAAACTTTTAACAAATTCGAAAATTAAGCGAAATAAAGAATCAAGAAATAAAATTTTCTATTGAAAAGATGACTTATTCGCGATAATTGGACCGAAGTCTAACCGAAAAAGTGTCTTCAGATATAATAAAAAAAATATTTGTAAAACTAATACATACCTCGCTTCGCTCAGAATCTAAAACTAATTATTACAAATTTATTATACTTCATGAACTCGTAAACCCATAAACATATAATTAACGAGTAAATTATTTAAGATCACTCTTAACCTGTGACGGAATAATAATGGGATTTCATGGAGGGATCTGGACATTCCCCCTCTTGCCAACGACACCGATATATTATGACATAATATGATACATTAAAAATACAATGTTTAATTCTATAATCTTGTTCTTGTATACACAAACAGAAAAGTACCTAGTTAGTATGTGACCTTATATAAACCAGTAAATAACATTATAGTGCTGATAATAATAATACAATTTTGTTACAATATTAACGATTATTATTGATATACAATTTTATATTGTTTTACATACTGAGCGAAGCGAGGGATATATTGGTTTTACAAAGATGAAATTTTGGAACGGATTGGTTGATTTTCTGGCTAAATATGGAGTTTTGAAATTTTTTTCAATAATGTTTAATATTTTCTGCATTTTTATTGAAGCTTACTCATATACCTTCTATTTAATAAATTTACAATATATAATGAATATCGTAAAAATATTTTTCTAAACTTTTTAAGTTTAAATATTTAGTAGAATTGTATATTTTATGTGTTTTTAATACTCTGAAAACATTTCTTCGGGTATAAATAATGGTTCAATTTTTACAAATAGGGTATGCTGTCTGACTTTCAGTAGAAAATTGCTTGTAGTTGATTCTTTATTTGGATCATTTTATGAATTTCTCAAAAGTTTTTCCAAAAAAAAAAAAAACTACCAAATAATGGCAAAAAAATAGAAAAGTTCACGGAAAACGTAATTTTGATGAAATTGATATTTGAGTTTTCATGATAAATTGATAACTAATGCAATTTAGAATGTAGGTACTTGAATTTTTTTTTTAGTTTCCTCATAGGTAGTTAACACACGTGAATTTTATAACAGATTATCAGTATAATATATTGTATATCTGACTTGAGATTCACTAAGAATTGTATTTTCTAATGCAATATCATTGCATTCAAATCTTGATTATAATAAATCACTAATTTCTCCTAGAACCTAATGGAAAAAAACAGGAACAACCGGAATCGTCTTTATCGCTTTTTTATGAAATATAAATTTACACTTCTAACCAACATGGAGTTTATTTTATAAATTTATTTAATCGAGAAAAATAATTAAATAGTTGATAAAGAATATTTAAAATTATAACCTCATCCATTAATTAAATTGATTATAAAATATCCTGTTGGTATGCACAAAATATAATATTGAAATTAAATAAGTATATTATTGAATATTTCCATGGAATTGTTTCAATAAAACAAACTATGTAAATAGACAAATATTTATTATTATTATTTTAGATAATTAAATTTTTTTTTGTAGTGAAATTCACTAAGAAAAATAATGTAACAAATTTACGAAGTGAATCATTTTAGTAATTTATTTTAGTGATTAGTTCATTGAACACAGTAGCACATTATATAAAAATAATGGTCATGCTAAACAATCCAACATGGCAAAAAGAACTTAAAGAAATAATAGAAAAATATAGAAAATATATAATAAAATCAGATTGTGGTGCACAAAAAAAGTTTAAAAAAAAAGTATTGCACAACAAAACTCAAGAAAACATTTATAATTGTTTCAGAGGAGTATTCGATAAATGGAAAAATTTTACGAGATCTGATCATCTATCGACTTTAGCAGAACCAAAACAAATTCGTCTTAGACCTTGACTACCTTTGACTATCTTAGACACTAATGAAAATCTCTACCTATAGAAGTTTCTAAAGCAGCATTATATGGTAAAATTTCGGAAAGAATAAACATTTTAGCAGTGACAAAAGGAATGAAAACAATTTCAACAATAGAAGTTTCAACTTCTAAAGATTAAAAACCTTCTATGACTTCTGTGCCTGTAAAAAAAAAAAAAATGATAAAAAAAAATTCTCATTCGAAAATTGAATATCTTTCTAAACCAAAAATATATTTTTATATTTATTACCACAAATAAGCTATGCTTTCGGGCTGTGTTCCTTTCCAATTCGAGCACTGATTATATTATATGTAAAAAATAATGAAAAAGTATTCGGTTTCACATAAATAAAAATTACCAAACTCAGTACTTCGGTAGGCATTTACATGAAATATGAGATGAACGTTGTGTAGTGATATTATTTTAAAATGTTTAACCATTTTACATTGAATAATGTGTAGTTTATCGTTATCTAGTGTTATAAATTATATCTGATAGTCAAGGAGTTCGTGGACAATATATTATCACAGACTATATAAATTATTTAAAAGTAGATAGTAATATTATTACAATTTTCAACCAGCTATATTATAAAATCTCGTATGGACAAATAAAAGTATTTTCTTAAAATTCGATTTCTTGGATTTCAATCTTTGTAAAAGGCCAGCATTAGTGCAGTCGCTGTGGATAAAAAGTGCAGTTTGCTTGGAGAATTAAATCCATTCCTGGACCAATGAGTTAATTGAGAAGATTCAGGGGGGCAATGTTACTCAGTATAGAGAGCTAGCGTTTATTTAATCGCTCCTGAAATGGTGCTCATGGCCGAGTTTAGTTGGACATCGATTTTGTTCACGTGGACACTATTGACCCACACTGGGATACAGTATTCAGCTATTCAATACGTAATGTATTGCTAATGTAGAGGATCTTAGTGTGAGCACATCAGTTTCCCATGACGAGTTGGCCAACTTTTTAATTAAATTGTTTCTTGTTTTTATTTTAACAGTAATTTTTGTTAGATGCTCTTTCTAAGTAAGTATTCTGTCCAAAGTAACTCCTAGATATGTTGGATTTTGACTATTTCTACATTCTATTTCTACTTCTACGTTATTAAATACTACTTTGATTGTTTGATTTACCTGTCTATTATTTAAGTGGAATAGTGTACCTCTGTTTTTACTGGGTTTAGTTTAAATCTCCAGTGTCTAAAGTAGTGATTCAGGACATCAAGGTCTGCGGCTAAATTTTTTTCACACGTTTCTAGATTTTTATCTTGTGTAACTAAGCAGATATCGTCAGCATAAATGAATTTCTGAGCTTTGGTAGTGGGGATATCATAGATCTACACGTTAAAAAACAGTGGTGCAAGTACAGTCCCTTGTGGTAATCCGTTTGCAGTACCCTTTGTCTGCTCATCTTATCTCCAATTACTACTGTGAAAAGTCTGCTGCTCAGCAAGTTGTATATAATTCTACTAATTGTTTTACATGGGATTACTTGCATGAGTTTGCTGATCAGTCCCTTGCACCATATTATATCGTAGGCTGTGAGTAGGTTGATAATACCGCAGACTATTCCTTTTTTAAATTCAATTTCCATATGCGTAGTTAATGAAGCCTAATCACAGCAGCTTTTGTTAGGACGGAACCCTACCTGTTCGATCGGTATTATTTTGTTAATATCAACAGAGATTCTATTGTGAATTAGTTTCTCCAAAAGTTTATATCCAATGCTCAATAGGGCAATAGGGCAATAGGTCTGTAACTCTGAACTTCTTTACTTGGTGTATCAGGTTTAAGAATCGCAAGTATTTTATTGCGCTTAAATTGCTTAGGGAGCAATCAGCCAGGATGATATCCGTATAAAACTTACCTAGCCATTGTCTCGTTTTATGGCCACTATGTTTTACTAACTTTGAGAAGAGTCCATCGAAACCAGCTGCCTTTTCAAATTAGGGGTTTTTAATTGTTTCGTCTATTTTAGTTTCAATTATATTTCTTACGTAGAGTGATCTTTCTTCTATTGTGCTCAAGACTCAAGACTTATATAGGGTTAGTACAAGTTTTCTGGCTGGATGTCTATATTAAGAGTCTTCAATTTTGTATTTGGGTTGATTCGCTGTATAAGTTTCCAGGCCTTTCGGCTTGAGTGCTTAAAATCCATGTTTTCAACGTATTAATCAATTTTTCTTTCGTGCTTTTAGTTAATGAGTTAAGGAGTTCGTCTGCAGTAAGGGGGCAGTTAGTAGCTTTGTATACCATATATAAGTCTTCGCTTTCCTAACTTCATCCGGTAATATAATCTTTCCTAAATCCTCGCGGAATACATTTATTCGCTGTATTTATTACCGGAGCCATCCCGTCAAAGCGACCGTAATTGATTGGTTCAAGTTTTATCCAACTGATGTTATCGTACAATCTTTACCTGTATTCTTTCCAATTTGCTTTTTGGAAGTTCCATCGGGATTTTTGTATCGACTGATAGGTATTTGAATTATAATATTAGCAATGACAAGTTTATGCTGAACATTTTGGTTTGCATAAAGAGATCGTCTAAATTCATCTCTAGTTACAAAACAGAGGTCTAGGTTGTAGTCTTTCTGCCATCTTCTGGAGCTAAAAGTACCACTATCCTTAATGTCAAATAGTAGGGATACATCCTCTCTATCAATCCATTTGAAAATTGACTCACCATTAAGATCGTTATTGTTGTAACCCCAGAGGTCATGATGGCTGATAATTTTCCGATAATTACAATAGGATGTTGGACAGGAGGTAATGTTGAGTTAAACCAGTTTACTCCAGTTGGTTTGTATACATTGATAATATTTATTTCTTCAATTTTTATTTTTATAAGTGACACATTGTTCATGTCCGATGTCGATATATGCTCCCAATTAGATGTATTATTTCTAACATAAGTTGCTGATCCATATTTTTTATGATAGGTGGTAGAGACCAGAGTGAACCCTTCAACTTAACCTCTGCTTATTAGTACGCTAGTGTTTGCACTATGAGTTTCTTGTAGTACTAGACCTGTTATATTGTTTTCAATTAGTAATCGCGCTAAAAAATCGCATTTACTTCGGCTGATTCCTTTGATGTTAAGTTGAAAATTGTGGATTTGAGGACCCACATCTCGAGTCAAGGACAACACTTTTGTTATTACTCTATATACAATGAATATGAAGTATAGGAATTTTGTGTTTGAAAACATTTTTTTGGGTAGAAATAATGGTCCGATTACAACAAATAGAGTATGCTTTCTATACCAAATTGTAAATAATTAATACTTTATTTAGCTCATTTTTTGAATTTCTCAAAAGTCTGTTCCTCGAGAGAAGAAAAACTACCAAAAAATGGGCAAAATTACGGTTTGATATTTAAAAAAAATGTTTTCCGTGATAACTAATTTATTTTTGATTGTAGGGATTAACATTTTTTTGAGTTTTCATATAGGTGTACTACATATGAGAAAAAATTTAAAATAGATTAGTTGATTTTTTGACCACGTATCGATTTTGAAATTTTTTCAAAAATATTTAATGTAAGCTTAATAATGGATTTAACAGTTTAAAAATCTTATAGCCTACTCATATAATACTTAATGTATTTCCAAATTATTTTGAAAATCGTGATTCACAATTTTTTTCATAAGCTTTTAAAGTTTTAATCTTTAGTAGAATTGAATATTATGATATTTTATATATTCTTTAAACTCTGAAAATATATTTTCGGGAAGAAATAATGGTCTAATTAGTACAAGTAAGGTACGCTTTCGGTTGAAAATTGCACCTACTAAGTACTTTAACTAGCTAATTTTTCGAATTTCTAAAAACATTTTCCTTAAGAGAAGATAATCGGCAAAATTTCCGTTATTTTGATTTTAATTATTTCTTGATAAATAATTGAATTTTGATCGTAACGACTTGGAAATTTTTTAAAGTCGTAAAATTTCGCAACATATTATCATTATAATGTATTGTATTATATTGAGTTTCGCTCAGAATCATTTTCAAATACAATATCACTGCATTGATTTATTTATTTGTAAGATATATTGTAAATTTTAATTTTAATAAATCACTAATTTCTCCGAGGACCGATAGGACGAAGGAGAGACGTCCAAAATCGACCTTTCCGCTTTTTTTAAAGTTATAATCCTAATTTTATGACTACCTAACACTATCATTTAATTAATAAATTGATCATAATATTTCTATAGTCTATACTTCATAAATGAAGGTTCTAGAAATAAATATTAATCTACAAATTTATATCAATAAAAATAGTATTATTCTTAACCGATAATCATAACAAAAGTGCGTACATTATTTAATTAGAGCACTAGTAGTATAGCTGAGCATTCTCTATATGAATTTCATATTTATAGAACATACTTTATTACTAGATAGCACCACTTGGCTGATTACAAGAGTCAATTTGGTACTGTTTTATCACAAGATGTCATGACATTATACTGATAAATTGTTCCCCAAGTTTATCACGCGTGTAAACTACCTATGAGAAAACTCAAAAATATTTAAAGTACCTACATTCAAAATTGCATTAATTATCATGAAAAATTTAAAATCAATTTGGTCAAAATTACGATTTCTGTGAATTTTGCCGTTATTTTATCATTCTTGATAACTTTTCTTCTCCCAAGGAAAAACTTTTGAGAAATTCGAAAAATGAGCTAAATAAAGTACCAATTAGACGCAATTTGCTACCGAAATCATATCCTATATGTAGTAATCGGACCACTATTTCTACAGGAAAAAGTCTTCAGACATAAATAAAAAAAATATATTATTCAATTCTACTAAATATTTAAATTTTGAAAAGCTTATAAAAAAAAATGATCGATTTTAAAAATATTTTGGAAATAGATGTAGAAAGTAGTATTTGAGTAGACTTATATAAAATTTCAAACCGATAAACCAAAAAATGCAGGAAATATTAAACATTTTTAGAAAAAAGTTCAAAGCTCAATACTTCATCAGAAAATCAATCAATCGTTTTGCATCAATTAGTATTTACTATGTCAGTATGTTAGTTTATTTTAAAATTATTATCTAAATTTAATACCTTTTTCATTGGAATATATTTTCAAAGAAGTCTTAACTCGAGATATGACTATTCGTCGGCACAAATATCTATATTATATTATACAGATGAAATATATAGAAATCTGTGTTCGTCGGCTACTGTTATTTTGGATTTTGTAAAATATAATTTTATTACATCTTTGGGATATATGAAGATACAATAATTTTCTTAAGAAAATATCCGTTATCAGAATAGAGTCGTAACTCAAAACTCAAAAACGAAAAAATAGTTACTACCTTTTTCGTTGGATGCATGACAAAATAGATTGTTTTGTCATGGTTGGATGTATCGACGTAACCATTATATCCTAAATCGTTATCACAACCGTCAACCGGCTATTTGATAAAATGTAGTATAGACAATGGAACTGTTCTTCTGTTTTTCTAGACAAAGAGCCAAAAGCGATAACTAATAAGTACTTTGTTTTTAGTCGACAAGACGCTTTAAAATTGGATATCCTTGAATGTGGATGCATTTATTGAAAATTTAAAAATTGAACAAACAATTTAAAATACAACTTCTATATTATCGTTTTGTGATAATTATTATTCAGTATTTTGTAATACAACAGGTAAATCAATATTTATGTTTTTTAAAAATTTAAAACTATTGAGTAAAAATTAAACTAAGATGTAGATTGTATTTACTTTCCAATTTGTATAGTAAATGCAAATAGTACAATACGATAATAAGTTACTAGCAGTGGTGGTCCGAATGATTGATATCTTAGAATCAGTGTCATAGCCAGACAGATCAGTGTCAGACCTTTTATTATGAGCATTGGCCCAAGTGTAAATTTTTTCAATCCTATTGTAATCCTAATTTGGGTCGCATTTGGTGCATTATAATTTTCTCATTCACAAGTGGGCTTATTGGATGTGATGCACCGGCAAATTATACGGCATTGCTTAAGAGCAAGTACATAAACTAATAACCCACCCTTACAATTTAATATTGCTTTACAATTTCTATCTTTTTTACCAAAGTATTTCTGTATGTCTTAAAATATTCATATTAGTAATTTGTATATAATGAGTTTATTTAGTGATTCTGGTATTATATATAAATAAATAAATATACCTATACTATATTTAGAATATCAAGGGTAATAAAGTTTTATTTTTTATTTTATTGTATTTTTATATTATGTATTAAAAATAATTATTACTATTTAAATTTATTTCATATATACTAAATGTGTAATTACAGAAACAAACTATGGCAGGATCAGTGCATGACTCTAGCTCTACTACTTCAGATGATAATTCAGATGAACAGGTAATAGTTTTGTTTAAATATTCTTACATTGTAAAATGCATAATTGTAATAATAATATATAATAAAATTTTGAGAAAATAAAAAATATTGTTCATGTTACTCCTACTAGGTATAATATTTGCTGTGAATTTTAACAAATAAATATATTAATTATAAGTAGTTTACTATATAATTAAAATTTTGAACATTTTTTATAGTTTTTACAATTTTAAACATTTTTAACATTTTTTTAGGTTCAATTAAAAGAATTATTTAAATCAATATTTGATATAGCATCATCTATAGAAAGTAGTGGTCAGGTGATTGATGAAATTAATAACATACAAGATCAAGTTATTAAAAAAGGAATGATTGATTCAGAATCACAAGTAAGTATTATAATTTTTAATTATTATTAGTTATTGATTATAATATTTTATATTTTATTTATAGAAATTATTAATCAGTCATTATGAAACAGCTGAACAAAAAACTCTTAAAGAAGAAGAGTTATTAAGAAAGGCACTGGAAAAAATTTATGATATCCGTAATATTCGTCATCAAAAAGTCAAGGTTTAACATTAAAATTAACATAAAAGCATTTTGTTTGTTTTGTTTGCAAGTGTTTATTATTTTAGTCACTCTTACAATCTCAAAGAAGTTCAACATTTCTTAAATTGTTACAAGTAACAGCAAAAACTTTGCCAGTTTGGTTTCCAACAAATAATGAAAGACCACCACCATTGTGTGGTGCTATTGAGCCACTTCCTTCATATGTTGCAAAAGTATGTTGGGCTTACATTTTTGTTTTAGGATAATTTACATTGTTATTCTTACTATTATAGAGTGGTGATTTAGTAGCAGCACTAGTTGAACAATCTGGAGAAGAGAGATGGATCGTAGCTGAGGCAGTTGCATTTAAAAATGGAAAATATGAAGTGGAAGATATTGATGTAAAAGAAACTAATCGTAATTTTACATTGGAAAAGAAATATGTAAAGCCTTTACCTCTAATGAGAGCAGATCCTGTCACTTGCCCAGAAGCTTTGTTTCTTTGCAATACATTTGGTTAGTGTAATTTTAATGTACCTAGTCATCTTTAGTTGGACGTTTTTATAATATATACTTTAAAATTAACAAAAGTGTGATTTTCAAATTTTAATTGTTATAATGTTAGTCACTTTATAAATGTGTTATAGTTTTGGCAATGTATCCACAAACTACTTGTTTCTTCAAAGCTCTTGTGAAAGCTCCACCTAAAACATGTCATGATGGATATGAAGTATTATTTGAAGATGATTTCAATCAGTATACTATAATGATGATTGTATGTCAAAGATTTGTTGTCTCATCACCATCATCAAAAATCACCAAAAAACAAAATGAGGTGACTGCAGAATACTAACAAAAAATAATTATTACATTATTTTTAAATTATACTATTATTTTTAATATAAATACATATTTTACTTTTTATTTGATTATAAAAATTTAGTAAGTAAGGTTTTATAGACTTTAATTTGATAAATGCATTTCTTATTTTTTGTTATTCGAAATCACTGTATTAGCAATCATATCATTATTTACTTAGAATTAATAATAGCTCATTATAATAAAATAATAATACATTTATAAATATATTAATTTTTAATTATTAGAATTGTATGTGTATATAATTTGTATATTATTTAATACTATTAATAGGATGTCTAGCACATAATTTTCTGTCTGTCTGTGTAATGTGCAGTATAGCTAAAAATTGTGGCTTTTTGGGTAAATTTAAAGCTTAAATGCTTATAATGAAATTTGAAAAGAAGAATATTTTTTGTTAAGTTACCATATCCATTTTGTAAAATATTTTATAAAAGAAAATTAATGTTGGTTTAAAATTTAAAATTATTTAATAAACTGCTACTTAAAAATTTCAAGTGATAAGATTTATACAAGTTTTCAAGGTATAGTCACCATAATAAAATATTACATATTATATAGCCTAGTATTCTTTGATAACCAATGGTCAATCTATTGTAGACAAGCAATATTAATAAAGAACATTGTTTCCATTACTGTCAGTTTACACATGGAAGCATGGTTATCATTTATCATAGTACCCACTGATGTGAAATAATCACTAGTCTTGGTAATGAAAGAATTAGTGGTTGATTGAATCATTGGAAAGACAACAGGGTTAGACTGGATCCATCATAGCCATGTGGGCTGATTCATCAATCGTTTTTTACTTAAGTGAAAATATTTAACTATTGTAAGCTGATAAGCCGATTTGTAGAGTCAGACCACTAGCTTGACCACATTCATCAATAACTGATCACTGCTGAATGTGTTTCTTAACTTAAACAGATTAAAATTATTGTTTATAGAATAAGTAGAATGGTTATAAATGAGTGAAATTTTGGTTAGACATTTATTAAAATGTGTGACAGATAATTACAGAAACCCTAACTGGGTTATACAAATGATATATATATATTTTTTTTTTGTCAAGAAGTAGAAACTAAATGTCTATGGATAATGGTTGAGAATATAGGAAAAAGTATGGCATAGAACCTGAATAAAAATGAAGTCTTTTGTTAAATTACCAGCAGACTTAAGGTTAGGTTATTATGGTAGGTTGTTGATGATAAAATGATTGAATGTAGCACAGGGATATTTATTTGCAAAGAGATATTAATACACCCCATACCACCAAACATTTTAATATGTATATATATTTATTTATTTAAGAAAATTATTTTAATACCCAATAGTAATATAAAATGTATTGTAACATTTATTATTACTTTTATGAGTACATGCAAATATTCAAATTAAAACAAAGCAATATAAAATAAATGAATAAACAAAATTTGGTTGGTGAAATAAATATGAAGTATCTTATAACAAACATTTTGAATTGTATACAAATTACTTGTATTAACATTTTGTTAAAAACAGTGTATATAGTATATACAATTAAATTATAAAGAAAATTCTAGTGATTCTATTTAATGCATGTGTTCCTTACATTATTATTTAGTTTTAGTATTATTAATTAAATACCCCAAATACAATATATTAAAGAAAACTTAATTTTACTTAGTTATAAATTTATAATGAAAAGAAAAAAAACATTTAAATTCAACAGTGAAATTAAAACAATATAACAGAACTTAAATTAATTAATATTAATAAATAATAGTACATACTAAATACTAAATAAATGTATAATATTTAAATTTTATTATAACAATACATAATATTTTTATTTTATATTATATCTGGTTGTTGCGGTATAAGAGAAGTAAAGAATGTACTTATTACAGTCCATAATGTAACAATTAAACGTTCATTTTGCCTTACAGACGTGTTATCAATATTTCCATTCTGATTTTCTTCTGGTAAATTTCTGTTGTCATCAACATTTTCTTGTTGTTCAGGTTGAAACCTTCGTCTATTATGCTCATTAATATGTCTCAGAATTCCACTTTGGTATCTATGAATAATAATTAATTTAATACATACAATTTATAAAATGTTTATTGTGATACATTTTGTAATTTAATTATTTATAATTTATGCCAAAGTACAATAAGAAAGAAAAATATTATTTAAATATTTTTTATAAATAATAGTAATAATAATTTTTTAAAAACTTACAAATATAAAAGAAGTGCAAAACCAGCAACAACAATAAAACGGCCAGGAGATGAATAGAAATAGAGAACACAAATGAAAATAATTATTCTACTAGAAACATATAACCAATCTAACCAATCTTGATTAGGAGGAGCATCTTGTACATTTCTATTTGCATTATTACCAGGTGCTTCATTTTGGTTAGCTGGTTGGTTATCATTATCTAATATTAAAAATAAATAATTTAATACACATATAATAGTTAATTTTTTAAGAAATATTATTATTTACTATTATTATTTGGTAAATCTTGGGGTGACTCGTTGATATTCTCAGTGTTCAGCTGAATGGGAGCTCCAAACCCTGACGCTACACTACAAATCACAAGATTATTTTACATTAATACATATAATTATATATATTATACCTATTCATTAAAATACTTACGATTGCCAATATTCAGCCATTTGAATAGCATACATTTTATTTACCCACATGATTTGTTCCAGAGCTACTTCTTCTGGTGTCAATGGAATATTTTTAACATTATTATTAGCATTTGGTCTATTTTGATTTTGTGTTTTTTTAGTATCATGTATATTGGTCGAAGAAGGTTCTTTATTGGGCTCTGAAGAAATATTAATTTTAGAAGTACTGGCACCATAGTTAACATCATTTGAATTTAAGAAATTTGGTACTTCATTTATATTTTTTTCAATTTTTAGTTTCTCTAGAAAAATTAAATATAATTCATCATTACCAAACAAATAAATAATAAAAGAATATTGAATAATAATGTAACAATTTAATAACTAATACATACTAATATACAATTATATAGGTTTTTAAAATAAATTTTGTAAATATTAGTTATGTTAATATTAACTAATATCAGGTGCATAGTCAGAATTTTCTCATGGGGGAGTTTGCCAAATTTTGATGGTAAACTTACCTATATTAAAACATTCTATTAATCTACTCTATCATTTTTTGAAGGGTTATCAAATCCCCATGGTGGGGGGGGGCTGTGACCTAATATCTCCCCTTGGCTACACCCCTGACTAATATTGACATTTGCTTTTTAAATACAAAATACTTTTTTATTATATAATTCAATCATTGTAAATCAAAATATTTTTAATAATTATGAATTGTAATATGTTTACATGACTCTGTTTTTTTCAAATTTATGTACCTAAAAATGTAACATTCATAAAATTCTAATTTATTAGAATAGTTTTATCTATATACATATATATTAGTAATATATAATTGTTTATATTATTATTATAAATGTTTGGTTTAAAAGTAAAAATTAGATTGCTATTTTAATACTGAAAGTTGATAACATGTTTTATGTAATGAGGAAATAATACAAATGTTGTTAAAAATTGGCGTTTTTACATTTATTCTTAATAATTATAAACACTAAAAAGTAGTATTATTTTTATTCACTACAACAAATATATATCCATATAACCTTTAATAATTCTACTAATAAATATTTTTTATTCAAAATTATGAAAAATGCAAATGTAAAAATATTACATTTACCTATTACATATTTAATATTTACTAAAAATTAAGAATACTAAAACTAATATTTTTTTTGCTACTATAATAAATATGTTTACAAATTCTTCAATAAATTTAAAAATAAATCAAACATAAGTTCCTAATCAAACTTAAAATATTTCTTTTAATATAAATTAAAATAATTCTTAAAGCCTACCTTTGGGTGGAATACAACAAGATGAAGATGAACACACTAAATGAACAGTACGATTAAGTTGCCCATCATCGTCATAAGGCCTCAGAATGTCTTTCAGAATGACGCTGTCAGTTAAAAGTTGACCAGAATATATTAACCTCTGGTCCTCTGTTTTCTAACAAATAATAAATTGTATATTATTTATTAGACTATAGTAGTTTAAATTTTAATTTCATGTCTTAGTAAAGCGAATAAAACTTTACCGGTTGGTTGGGATATGTTTCGTGAATGAATCCTTTGAGTTTTGCAACCGACCAATCTAGTTTACATTTTATCGTCTGATCGTCAATCTGTTGATTTGGCGCTTTGATGGTAAGTGTGATCCACGGATCCGTGAGACCAATATCCATATTTTGATAACTCAATGAAAAAACCAAATAAAAATATAAAACACAATTATTGTATACAACTACACAATAGTTTATTTGTACATTTAAAATATACTAATGAACCAAGTTAAGTTTGAGTTAAAAAAATTAAAAACCGTCAACTAAACTTTACGATTACACATAAGTCTACAGATTATAGAACAACGCAATTAGCTGTTACAGTAGGCAAATATTCCAAAATGAAGTATTGAGTGCTACAATAATAGTATTATAATAAAATATTAAACAGAGGATTTTTGTTTATCTAGTCTTCTACTCCTTTCACTATCAACATTTTGATAACAATTATTTGGCCGATTTTCATTGGTTGTTTGGATATAATAAACGTATTATCAATATGTAAATCAAAATAAGAGTATTCAATTTCGCTGCCTTGCTGCTTGTTGGTGTGTGGTGTCCAAGCCTTGGACTCCGACATACAGGGTTCTTCATTATGGTATTAATATGGTAAAAAAACTATAAAATATATAATTGTAAATTAATAAATTTTCGATCGTAATGATGTGATTGCATACAAAATATTATATAAATTATAATATTCAATATGATTAATATTAAACTGCATAATATTTTTTTCATAATTATTTCATAACATTTAACTGTACGAGTTATAGATAATAATTTTTTGGTCATGAATTAATGTGTTTTGCTATTATTATTTTTGTTAATTTTAGACTGTATCTATTAGATATTTTTGTTTTAAATATGAGTTTTTGGCGAGAAGCTTCGAGTGTGATACTATTGACAAAGTCCTCCAATGTGAAAAGTATGAAAACCGTCTGCCGGGATCCTTTCAGACTACTGTGTATTAAAAGAAGTGAAATTAATTCTTTTTTACCTAATTACACGGTATTCCCAGGCGGATCTACAGATAAATCAGACTCATCTCTAGAATGGACAAATATTATACCAGATTACTTGCATAGAAATTTCAATTTGAACATAATAGATTATAACGGTATTTTATTAACAATTATTATGTACTTATTTTAGCAAATTCTTAAAATAACTACATAATTGCATTTTCTTTAGGTAGACCAGCCAAAAAATTTGTATCTGATAACGAACTAAATGCAATTTCAAATGATATGTCTTTAAGAGTAACTGCTATTAGAGAAACATTTGAAGAAAGTGGTATATTATTGTGCAAAAGAATGAACCATGACACAGCTCAAAATTGCATTATAGCTAATCACTTAGAAATTGACAGCATAGACGAATGGAGAAAATTAGTCCAAAAAAACTCGTCTAATTTTATTGATTTATGTAATCAAAACAATTGCTATCCAGATGTAGGTGCATTGTATTTGTGGAGTAACTGGTTAACTCCTCCGCTTTTAAAAACAAAATTTGATACAAAATTTTTTCTTGCATTTATTGAAACAGCAGTTAATGCAAGTCCTGATGGGATTGAAACATCACAAATATCTGTAAGTACCTATTGAATTTATAGAATGATAGATGACTGATTTAAAATAATTAGTTTTTATTATTAGTGGAACGCTCCAGATGAAATATTATTACAATATATTGTTGGTGAAATAAAACTTGTTACTCCACAATATTATGAATTATTAAGGCTAAAACAGTTTAAATCAATTGAAGAGTTGACAAATTTTGCATATGCAAGAAATGTTGAAGGATGTGAACAGGTGTTACCAATGGTCATTGCTACTAAAGATGGATATCTAACTTTACTTCCAGGTAAACTATTTAAATTTCAGATAAATAATAAAAATATATAAATGAGAAAAACATTTTAACAATTAATTAATATAAATAATACGTGGTAAATTTTGTTTTACTATTTTATTCATTATAAATATCAAACATTTTTATTTGGATATGTCTAATAATAATATAATATTAAGTATTCTATTAGTATATGTAGATAAATAATTTATATAATCAATGTTTTATTTAATTATTTACTCGTTACATAAATATACTATAGTATACATAAGTATACAAAGTATAGACCCGTGAAAGAATAATCCAAATTGGTTAATAACTTTTAATTTAGAAATAAATATGTGTGAAGTTAACACCAATTAAATAGTATCATAGTTATTTGATATTTTTCAAGAATATAATTGATTTTACTTAAAATTATTCTGTAATTTTAAGTATATTAGTGATAGTAACTAAGTAACTAATTGAATAGACAATAAACTATAGTTAATCGCTCCCCCTACAAAAATGAGAAAATAATAGAAATTTATTTAGTATTTACAAAACAAATAATTATTTTATTAAACATTTACATTATATTCTTAATTATTAATTATTATACTTGAATCTTAGAGAATACTGTCAGAACTGACGATACAATTAGATGAGCATGTATACAGTGCATAGTGTATGTGATACCGTGCATCATATATAAAAATACAGGTTTCTTATATAGTATACTAATAGACCAGGCGGTATATATTAATTATTAATATTACCTGAGCAGTAGTGCCATATTTCATTTAGTGCGAGTTATAGTAGTGGCGGCTTGTAAGCTTTAAAAGTTGAAGGATGATAAAAAATTACCAATTTATAAAATTATAGAACATTTTGAAAGTATTTTTAATTATTTAATATAAATATTAAATAATAATTAATAAATTCACAAATCGTATATTTATTATCGGTTTGATATCCGTACAGTTGAATAGTATATTTTTACATTGATCATTTTAAACTAATACAAATATTTCTGTTTTTCAATTGTATTATGTGCATTTATAATAATGTAAACAAAAATAATCGTTAATAATTAAATCAATTTATTATTATGCTATTTATGACAATTTTAGAGAGAGGGGTCGGTTGTCCATTTTCTCCTATACACGAGCCATCGAATTTTAGTATTTTAACTTTTTCATTGCATGCCCATAAGGCACTACAGACCATCACTGATAATTTATATTAATTATATAATGAGTAATCATAAAACCATAATATTAATAAAATGGTAGGAATTGCATAATCATCTTATATTATCTCCATTTTTTTTGTAATGAATGAATTTTCAATCAACCTATATGCTACAATTAATTTTAACTTTTACATTTGTGTATAAATATATTATTTTTAATTTTAATAACATTAATTAAATGCATTTTTACATTTAAATAGGAGACGGAAAGTTTAATAATTCTGGAAAACAAATGGATGTACAATATGAATTAGATAAAGATATGAATCATTTTGATACTCATGTTATGCACAGATTACACCATAGTGAAGAATATTTACCAAAAAAATTAATAATTAAAAACTATACACCAAAATGTAAACATATACTGCCGTTATCTACACATCTAGATTTCAAATTATGATGATGATTGCAATAATACGTTACAATATTTTATTAGCAATATTATTTGAACTATAATGTACATTCCAAATTGATATTAATAATTGATATAATGTTTATTGAATACAATACAATAAAAAAATGCAACTTTATACAATATTTCTGGTGATTTTAAAATAAACATAAGGAATTCAATTATTAATTATGAATAGTTCAAAAAATATTATAGTAATACAATATTAAATTGGTATAAATCCAAAATACAATTTAATATTTATTCAAAAAATGTATTAACTATACATATATATATATATATGTAAGTTTTTGTTTTTAAAATGTTTTTAATGTAAATATTTACAATTTGATCTCTATTATTTTGAATCAAATCAATGACATTTTCTTGTTTTATTTTTAAGAGTCTAAAGCTAATATTTTATAGTTTTAAAACATATTGGAGATATTATTAAAACAATATTTAATTTAAATAAAATAAAAATGAAAATTGTTTAACAGTAAAATACCAGCCCAGTTATAAATTTATTATAAAATGTTGTTATGATATGTTGAATGTTAATAAAAAAATTTTTAATTAATATTTGTAAATTTATTTCTATAATGGAATTCCTATGAGCATATTATTTTTTGGTGTACATGTAGGTGGTTCTAATTTTGATAATGTGACATTATAACCAACTTCTATTGCTCTGGTTGCACGATCTGTATCTACTGCTGCCATGCATGTATAACCTTGCTGTGTTTTTGTACAATTTGAATCGAAATGGGTTTGATCAGCACAATGACACAATACTAAATAATCCTCAAATGAGAAATTAGCTTGTCTCAATGCTTGACTTCGAGGATATGCTAAAATATGGTTGTCCTATGAGTAAATAAATTTTAAATGTTATAATATATTAAGTATGTATATGTTGTAAAGTAATTTAAAGCTCACTTGAACACCTCCATAACAGCATGGACATACAACAAATGCTGCATTTTTCAACAAACATTTTTCTAATACCAAATCTGTAGCTACACCACATCCATGTAAACATAATCCTACCTGATAAATTATGTAAATATTTAATAAGATTCAAATATATATACTATATTAAAAAATGTGTATTTATTACCTGAAAATTTGAGTTAAAATAGTCTAAATTAGAATGAACAATCATAATATTTTTTAAATTTAATTTTTCAATACGTTCTTTAGCTCTTCTTAAAGACTCTTCTTTATTGTCAATTAATATTACTGTTATTTTTGGAACAAGATAAGCAATTACGATACCTAAATGTCCACTTCCACAACAGAAATCTACTACTGTGTCTCCATCTTTGGCAATCTATAAAGATTAAACATTTAATATAATGTAAATTGGGGAAAATACTAAATAACTTGCTTTTAATGTAGAATGAATAAGATTTTCCAACTGTTGTGTTTTTCTAACTAATCTTTTATCAGGTATATCTCCACCAGAAGGACGAACTTCAAAAGGCAACTCATCCCATTTGATAGAACATAAGTTATTGGAGCTCAGATCTATGTTGATATTTAAGGTATTAAATACCTGAATTATATCTTGTACATTTTGTTTGACATATGTTTTTGCTTTTGGGTTATATCGCCGTACATCACATTTATATAAAGAATGTAATGGGACTTCAGGTAAAATTAGAGAATTTGGTAATTGAACTTTATCAAAAATTATATATTCTAAATAACTACCAATATTTAAACGTTTCAAAACAGATTTATACCATTTTAATGTTAATGGTAAAAAGGCATTCATTGAATTTTCTCCTAGTAATTTATAAGCAATATGTATATTTGGCAATATTAGAACATCCGATAATGTTGGGTTTTCCTCATCTGCAAATCTTTGGGTAGGATGAAGTAAATTATTTTTCATACGTTTATTAATATTATGTATTTGCAGTGGTTGGGATAGATGACATTCAAATCGAGCCAATTGTATAGGAATTTCAAATGAAGTATTATCATTAGTTATTTGATAATTGAAAAATGTGTTAATTGATGCTTGTAATTGAACTTCACAATATTTAGTCCATGATGATACTTCTGCACAAGCAGATAAACAACCTTGTCTAAAACCAAGCAGCCAAACCCAGTCTTTTTTAATACTCTTTATAAGCTATAAGAAAAACATTTTTTTTTCAAATTGTAATTTTAATGTATTATTATTATGTACATATTATTATATAACAAATCCAACACATACCATGCGTAAAGATGAACAAAATCCTGCAGTACAATAATATCCATTGTCACTTTGAAATACAGGTAATAAACAGTCTGATGCTGGTCTAGGCACATCGTTTTCTAGTATAATATTATAGCATAAATCTTTAATAGAAAATTTGAATTTATTTTGCTCGTCTTTAATATTTTTTGATATTACAAGAGTAATTGGATTATTTACATATTGACAAACAAATAAAACAATTGCTGTTTGTAATGAGCATGTAACATGTTCATTAGCTTCATCTAAATTAATGATATTTACAAATAATGACGACTTCATTTTCATCTATAAAAAAACAAATTAAAGAAAGAGAAAAAACACATTAAATAGCTATATAAAATTGTTATTGTTGATAAAAATATTTTATAGATTAATTGGGTATTGACAATTCTGAATAAACTACCTATGTACAAATAGATTTATGTACCATCCAGATTACTGTGATTATTAGGGGTCCATCCCATACCCATCTAGAGTATTGTGATTCTACTGTATAAGTAAATAAAACACATACCTTGCTATACAACAGAATCCAATTGTTTTTTAATCCTTTTTATTATCTTTTTATGAAACTGTCTCTTTTTGTATTGTATAACACACAAGCTTATCACAGAAAATACAAATTGTGAAATTTGAAATATCCAAAAATCTTTTTCTGATGTTTGTATAATTGGTTTATCACAACTATTAATTAAAATAAATTATTATACAATTGGTTTAACTACAGAATAGATAAAATTGCATATATTTTAAGTATAATTATTATTATTTTAACTCTAAGTGGTAAAAAAATGAACTAACGAGTCTAAATAATAATCAGAAAATAATAATTGTTTTACAAATATTACTACCACAAAGATAAACTTTGATTTCAGTTCACTAATTAATATTTGTATACTTTATTAATTATTCATACTTTCTGTATGTTAATCCAGAAAACTTGCATTCAATCGTTTCAACAAAACTTGTATTTACACATTCAGGTTTGTCAGTACATGAATGACACGGCTTTATGATAGTATTTTCTTCAAGTAACCAACATTTATTTGATGAGTTCTTATGATCTTTTACATCTTCAGACGTCACTGTAGCAACTGTAGCATTGAGATGAGATAATACACTCGAAGATGTAATTTTAATAAATATTAGTAGAGTAATACTAGAAAAAAATGAATTTTAAATTTTACATATTTTAAATTATATTAAAGAACTAAATACTAATAATACCAATTAAAACGATAAGAAATAAATTTTAAAAAAAATTTACAAAATACTGATTAACAGGGAATAAATGAACTATGTTGATCATAAATAAATATCACAATTATTTTTTTATAGGTAATCCAATTAAACAGGCATCTTAAATAATCTTAAAATCTAATTCATATTCCAATTTTTTAAATTAAAATATATGTAATTAATATTTAATAAAATATACTTACCCTCCAATAAATATAATTAGCAATAGTAATCTTTTCACAGAACAAGATTCCAAAACCATTTTACATTTTTACTAAATACAATAGTAATACAAAAGTAAAAATTCAAAATATTTAATTTATATTAATATATTATTATAGATAAAGTTAACTTTAAATTTCAAAGCCATAATTGCAAAACATAAAAATTAAGATCAATAAGTATTGTAATTATATTATATTTAGATTTAACTTTTTAACTATTTAGTTTTAGGATTTAAGATTGATAAATGATGGTTAAAGCACAGATTAGATTAAACTTAATAATAGTTATAGATTTCACCTATTCTGTGATTATAGGTTTTGTAATCTTAACTAATATTCATATAAAAGTGATTTCTGTGTATTTGTTGAGTCTGCACTTATATCACAGATTCAATAAAACTTATATCAAGTTAAAAAATGTGTTATCACAATATTTGTAATATTGTATGGGCTTTTTTGTCATCGTTATTACCATTGTTACTTCATAGATTTCTTCATTATCTATGGTTATTTTATGAAGTAAATTCTATTTTGTTGTATAACCACGGTTATCTACCATGGATAGATAACTAGTTATGACTAATAATACTATTATGATAGTGTCACAGATTATATGATAGATTATACAGTTTCATATAATCTGTGATAGTGTGTTAACTACTACCATTATTCTATCCAGTGCTACTACCACTGACCAGGGGCGCCATTTAGGGGAGAGCCGGGTTGGTTATGGCTTCCCTGTTTTTTTCTGTAATTTATCGCGCTCATACATAATGTGCAAACACCACCTTCATAGTCTTTAATAACATCAACTTTGTATTTTCGTCATTTGTAGTTAGAATCCTTGTAGTTTGTTTAGCAATGAATAATGATATAAGTTTAATAAAATTATAACTAAAAAACTTTGTACATTCCTAAAAAATCCATCACAAATGAAGTTGTCAATTACTAACATAATTTTAATACCAAACAAAATTGGCCTGATCGGCATTAAATTTAATCTGCTTCAATTTTCGCTCCTATAAAAATACTAAAATGGCGGCTGTGGCAAAGACTACATGAACATTTAAATTTGAAAACTATTTTGATATAGGTAGTTTGTGCCAGGCTTTATATACTGTACATAGATAGATCTATGTATCTATGGTCTGTGCTACTAGTCACGGCCTTATATACCAGTATATAAGAACAGGCTACTTCTACTAATCATGGTTGTATATAGATAGTTTTATCTAAGTCTATGTTATTTACACATGTATCATGGTGTAGATTGAGTATTGTAGTGAATAATGAGCATGGACGTATATATTATATACAAGTCCATGGTAATGAGCATAGACGTAAAATATGTCTATGTAGGTATATGAGATATTGTGATACAAATATAGCCCAGACAATTAGACGTAGATTAAATATATGTTCGTTTTTTAGTAAATAATTGAAAAAACAATACTCTTTTGAGTAATTTAATTAATTTTAAGGAATAAGGATATCAAACTATTTGAGAAGACTAGGGGCAATTACCATTAATTCTCAAGGTATTTTATTGCTCTAGCTTGTAGGCAAATATTTGTTTGGCCGTTTCTATACTCAAGATCATAAGTCTAACATTTTATAGTTAAAACAACACTTAAATATATAATAATAATAATTATAATTTACTTTTGGAAATATATTTCAATTATACAAAATTTACATTTATATAGATATTAAACACTACTTTATACAAATACAACATAAATGTATAAAATGGTACATATAAGTATAAGTATAATAAAATAAATTAAAGTAGATGAGTATAAAAAAACAGAACTTTTATCAAATTATATAAATATGATAAGTTATGACTATGAGAAACTCTTAAAACAGTTCATAAGAACATCACAGTAACCTGTAGCAGAATTTCCTTCTTCTCTTGTATGCAGTATATGATAATAGTTCGTATTAATTAAAATCTTTATTTGGTAAAATTATGCAATTATAAATTATATAAGCACTCCATGAAATTTTAAAATATTTTGATGACTATAACCTTTGTTTATATTATATTTATACTAAGTTGTATGCAGTAGCGGTAAAAATAGAAAAAATTAACAAAGGGTTTCAGTATTAGCCACTAGAATACTTTAAAGGTATAAAATATGTAAAAATTGAATATATTTTTAGATTTCTGGAGGGCTAAGCCCTTAAAATTCGGAAAAATGAATTGATGGAACATATAAATTTCGGCTATATATGACTGTACGGAATTCAAAAAGAAAAAACTGTATTTGCCTGAACCATATATTGACGGATAATATCATTACGTATAGTTCTGTATTTGCTTAAAGTTTTAATTTTAGTTTATTGCATATTTTATAATATAAATAGATATGGACAAATAATTAAATTTAATATAAAATACATTAGTTTAACTCTCATTAAAACTAAAAATTAAATTAATGTCTGACTTGTTCCAATATACCCTGACGAATCAGTGGCTCAGCTTGTGATCTGGATAACATATATTGACTATTTTTCCTTAAAATCAAAACTTCTCCACTTTCTAATTCTAATTTACCAGCATCAACTAAACTTCTCACCTGAAATATAAATACTTATGTATAAATATAAATATATAATAATTTCCTTCTATGTCTACATATAGAATTTTGTAATATTTAATTTTAGTATCATATATAACGACAAAAATAATAATAATTGTAGAGAATTTAAATATTGAAGAATCAAAATGAAATAGTTTAACATTTAATTAATACTTAATATAAAATTTTAAATAAACATTAAATATATAAAAATTTAAATATCTATTATTAAACACCATAAGAATGAAAAAATTTAGGAATCAAAAACCTCTCATATGGTAAAAAAGTGGTAAGGTCGATTGTGGACGTTCCTCCATCGTCTCTTCAGTCCTTGGAGAAATTAGTGGTTTATTATACTTAAGATTTGAATGCAATGATATTGCATTAGAAAATACGATTCTGAGCAAAACTCAATATATTACAATATGCTATACAGATAATCCATTCTAAAATTTTACCATATGTGTAAATTACGAATGGTAAATATTTAAAACAAATTTTAAATTTCTACGATTTAAATTTAATTAGTTATCAAGAAATAAAATAATGAAACAGTAATTTTGCCAATTTTCAAGAACTTTTACTTTAAAAGCCTTTAAAAAAAGTTATCAGTCACGATTATCAAAATATTTTGAAAAAAGATTAAGTAGTATATGTTTAGACTTCGATAAAATTTTCAAACCAATAAACCAAAAATTGCAGGAAATATGAAATAATTTTTGAAAAAAAAAAAAACTAAAATTCTATACTTAGTCAGAAAATCAATCATTAATTACTAAAAAACTCAAAAAAAAATTTCAAGTCCCAACGATCAAAACTCAATTAGTTATCACGAAATTAAAAAAATTAAAATAACAGAAACTGTAATTTTCCGATTTTCCACCATTTTTTGATAGCTTTTCCCCCTCCCAAGGAAAAACATTTGAGAAATTTGAAAAATGAGCTAAATAAAGTATCAACTAGACACGATTTTCTACCAAAAGTATACCCTACTTGTGGTAATCAGACCATTATTGTTACCCGTAAAAGTGTAAAAGTGTACATATAGAATATAAAAAAAAAAAAATTTTTTGTAAAACCAACACATTCTTTGTTTCGCTCAAAATCTAAAATGTAGTCTTATTAATTTCCTTATTAAAATTTGAATTATATTTCATTTGGAAAAAAAAAGATACTGTATATTGGAAACCATAAATGCATAGAGTATATAAAAAATACATGTTTATTATGTCCAATCAAACTAGTAAACATTGTTAAATTATAATAAAGGAAACTATGGATATTTTTTTTTATATTTACTTCAGTATATAGCGACTTTGGTGGTTTAGTGTCTTGAATTAAGTTTAGTCCATTATCTGGTCCTATGGTCTTCATATATGAGACTAATGATTTACTATAATTATTAAACCATTCTATCTGAAAAAAAAATTTAGTTAAAATAAATATATCATGTTTATATACCTAAATGTATTATTCAAACATAAACAAACCTCAGAATGTGAAAGATTTTGTCTTATATCAGATGGTAAAATAGCACCAATTTCCCATCTCATTTCTTTTAATCGTTGCAATCTATTCCAGCTAAAATATTTATATATATATATTATTTAATTATAAGTTTATTTTTCTAAACTAATTATATTTATATAAAAACGTTACATGTAAGTCATTAAACATCTTTTATTCCTTTCTATAGCTGCACGTCGCAAGCAAACTGCATCCACAGGGTAATTATTTCTTGAACTTGTATTTCTATATTATATAAAAATTATTGGATAACATAAAATAATTTACAAAAGTATATTTGTATAATACATATAAATATATTTTAAATTGTTTGTTTAATATAAAGTTTATATTTAAATTTTGGATTATTTAGTTTTGAAACTTACACTATATCTCTAATTTCGGTGTCTAATGTTTTCATTTCAGAAAGTACTTGATTTATTCCATCATTCTATAATTAAATATATAAATGTAATACATATTTAGTTTATATAGAATGAAAATTATAAATTAATTAAGGTTAAAAATTAAAAATTATTTACATTGTATGCAGGTATAGTGTCTTCTCGGGTACGTTCTAACTCCTTTAATAATTCAATCACTTTATCACAGTACATTTTTAATTTTTTCTCTTAATTGTAAATATTTAAATTAAATATATGTAAATTACAAATTCTATTGTAAAATAAAAATAGATTATATAATGTATTTATTAGTAAATATAATTTATTAATTTATTCGAATTCTTATTCAGATTATTCACAGTTCTAGAGACCAAAACTCGACACTCCAGTATTAATAATTTTTCGAAATAATTTCGTTGTAATCGGTAAGTTGTTATCTTAAATTAATAATGATCAAAGAACTTCTAAAATAATCATGATAAATGGCGCCAAAAAAAAATAATATACTTATATTTGTTTAAAATTATATTATATAAATTATTAAATTATAAGAATAAATAATAATAGGATAATGATGTATTAATATTTTATGTCTACTACATTTTTATACTTTATATTCTACAGTCAGATTCAAAATTGTTTTTGATCCGAAAAATATTATGGACAATAAAGCGAATTTGAATTTTGACTAATTCGCATATAGCATTACTTTAAAATTATTAATAGTTATACCGAATATATTTTGTATTTTTTTTTTTTACTGAGATTCTTTAGAAGCCTACATATTACATAATATAAATAATAAATACTACACAAATGTTACAAATTACAATAAAAATATATATGAACATTAGATTAATCAGAATACTGAATATTATAATTTATGAGTATTAGAACCCCTTCACACTAAGCCATTTTTAGCCACCACGTTCTGTAGCGAAGAGAAACATTATCACCGTTAAAAGCTATTTGAATTTGTGGCTGTGGCAGTGTGTGAAATCCTACATACATCCCCAACTTTTTTCATCAATAGGCTAATAGAGCTTTTAAGTGGCCTCGTGTTAAATCAGAAGAGGCTCTTATTGTTATTATGTGTGCACGATACCTACCCTATAATATACGTGACCATAATCATTGGTTTACTCTAGTCTATAATACCATTAATACCTGTCCTCCGGGTTGATTCATTGATATAAAATTGAATTATTTAAACACTAGTAATACTTTTAATTATAAGCAGCACTTAAAATTAATGTATATATTATTTATTTTTTAGTTATAATCATAATATAGTAAAAACATATAATAGTTAATATTTTACTTCGTGGTATATATTAAAAGCAGCGACCGTGGATACTGGACCGGCAGCTGTTTAGTTATTACTTTTACTTATTAACCTTGTACTTGTAGAAATTGTAAGTTGCAATACCTATTGTATACATAATAATGTATTACTTGTATAGTTGTTTAATGGTATCCAAAGGCGGCGTGATCAGTGTTATAATTACGTAGTTGCGTCATTTAAAATAGGGGTAGGTAGGTCAGATTAGGCTATTATCTGTTACAAATTATGATTATTGTTATTAGTTATTATTTAGTAATTTAGTATATTGTATATCACTATTGTATAGAGTGTGAGAACAAAATTGTCAATAAAATGGGTTGAAAAAACGTGTTGCATCGTCAAAAAAAAGTTCACGCCGCCACTGGTGGTACCCATGCATAAATAAGTATTAAATAATAATTAATAAGTATACATATAGATATCACAATATACAAGTATGTACTACGTATAGGTCACCGGACCCCACAAGGCGCAAGTAATAAGTAATAAAGTAACCAAGTATCATGGTAATTGGTAAGTACTACAGTAGTCACCCGCGTGCCGGAGTACCAATGTACGTGCCAAGAACTTATCTTGGTAGGAGGAAACTCGGCGTGTACTTATCGTGCGCTCTACTGGTATAATATCGAACCAGCCGTAAATACAAACAAAGAACGTGTCCAAAGCACGTCCAAGGTGTACGGACTGGAAAATGTGAAGTATGTATATAATATATATACACATATGTTATGTATATGTATATAGATATACTAAAAAACATATCACCGAACACCGAAGGGTGTTGTTTACCGTTTAGGAGCTATCGTATTTTTCATTCAGACCGGGCGTACGTATTAGTGACTTTTAATTATCGTTTTTCCTATGCGTTTAGCTCCGATTCTTGTTGCAAAACGATCCGAACTGCGTTGAAATAATTGAATATTTGCGTCAGCCGCGAAACACGAGTGCCACACCACCGAGTTATCGTGCGTAAAATGTCACACCGTACTGCAGTTTTACGATCCTACTGAGAGCGCGCATCAGCCATTTTGTTTGGTGTTAACAACTTTAGTTGCTTCGCCAAGTAAACAACGGTAAACGAGGAAACTCGCAAATCTATCACTGCCGTCGAAACAATCTTGATGTACCACACCGGAAACGCAATCCTCTACGTCGGGATTACATAACTTTTAGTGAGTACACCGTGTGTAGTTTGTCCATCAACGCCGTGTTATTTTATGCGTGCCGACTCAAACCGCACGTCGCTAACTCTCCGGTCTCTGTGTGCGATCGCCCTATATTTGATCTTAGTTTGATTATTTGTACAGTATTATCTACGTCGCCTATAAATTCCGTAAGTCTGTGTTAGCTGCGGCTTTACAACGTAAATCGCTGCGTCTTCTTTTCGTCTTTGGTTTTGGTCAAACTTCCCTTACATAGTTGATGATCTTGATCATCCCTTGTGAATTTTTCCTTACCTAAATTGATAAATGCCTTTTATTATAAATTAAAATGTCTTTAAATGTGTTTAACGCAATTACGTGTGATATTGTGGCTATCACGTACTAGGTATATTGATTTACTTATTTTGTTTCAACATAATATCTATTAAAAAAAAAAATAAACGTTAGATTTTCCACTGAGCTAATGTTTATAAATCATACCTATTGGCAACATTGAATAAATTAATAAATAATTCCATATAATTTTTTATAAAAGTACTAATGAATAATTAAAAATAAAAGTATGGTAAGCCTGGTACTTGTACATTTTTTTTTACATTAGATACCTATTTATATTTTATACCTACCTACTGTTTCACAATTTTTTTAATTATAAATAAGTACATTATTGTTTAAGGATAACTTGTAATTTGGGATGAACACTGCCTTTTCTTGGAGATTTATGTTTATTTTACAATTTTCAATTTAATAATAAAAATAAGAATTGTTACTAAATTACTGATTTAATTATTTAATTTTTTAAATTTTATTATTTTCTAAAAACCATAAAAAAGAAAGGTTACCTGCTTAATTGATAAATATAAATGTTTACACTTTTTGGGTATGTATTTTTATAAAATATATTACCGATATTCATTTTTATGTAAATAAATAAATAGGTACATTTATATAAATATACATTTATATATTTGTATTATTAGTAATTTATTGTTCAAATAAATTTGTGTATATTGCAGTTAGTTATAATTATAACCTACCATATGATATATGAAAACAAATATTTTTTATAAATAAATGGTATAGACTAGAATATTATTGATTTTATTTTCACACTACAAAATTTACTTGTAACAATAAAGTTCTTTGCAATTTTAACTAAAATATAAAAAAGTATAAATACCTATGAAAAGTCAAAAAAAAAAAAATAATTATCACTCAATATAGGTAATATAATTACTTAATATGATGTATTCAATTCAATATTTAAAAAGAAAAAAAACAATTTAAAAATAAAACATACCCAAAAATGGTTTACATATAGGCATAGTTAAATTAGTATTTATTTTAAACATTTACCTAGGTCTAATTTTTATGAGAAATTAATGTTGTTACATTTTTATATTTTAATATTAGTGTCTTTATAATGAAAAAAATGCAGATATTTAATATTAAATATTTCTAATTATTTATATTAAGTAATGTTACATTATAGACTTAGTTCATTAAAATTTAAAAATTTTATAATTTAATCTGGTTTCTAATTTAAACTCGGATCTACTATTTTTATCTAAAAATAGTTTTTAAAATTTTATCATAAATTATTAATATAACATTAATTTATGTATTAAGTTATTAGTTAAGTTATAAAAAAAAAAAACTATGTAATATATAGAACAAATATTACCTATATTCCCTTTAATAAAATTGTGTGCGTATGTATATAAATATATCAAAAGTAAAACAACTATATCTATATATATTTAACTATGTAGTCAAGAGAATTTCAACAGGGGTGGGATGAAAAAGGTATAGTCGCCCTCAAACCAACACCTCCATAAACTAGCCTCATATTTTTATTAGGTACTGAGCAAATGGCAGTAATAAAATATTGTTTTTATTTTATAATTTAGTTAAATATTTTTATCTTTCATTACTTAATGTTTTTCATCTATATTTCTTTATGTAGATTAATAAATTAAATAAGATATTAGATAATCATTTTCCTAATAAAAACTTACTTTTTTTTTTTAATTTACAATACTAATTGTTTCGCTAATGTATTAATTTAGTTTAAAAATACATTTTGTGTTGACTAATATTCTGCTATTAAATTGTGTGGGGCACCTATGTAAACAGAATAATGAACAGAATATTATAAAATTACTTTTTACTTACCTATTATAATATAATGTGAATAGATTCATAGATTTTATATAATATAACAAAAATAATGTAATTGTTTGGTTATTTATATAGCTATACATTTATTTGACATGTACTTAATATAATAAATAATTTATAATGTTAGGAATTATATGTATTCTTAGCACATACAAGTTTTACATAATTTAATCCATGTTTTATTTAACTAAACTCTATATGTTTAATTGTACCAGTTAACACTTAATTTCTTTCTGGATAATTTATTGAAATAAATTCTTGATTAATTAGGGAGTATTTAGGTAATTAAGCATATAATTTGAAATTTTTCATTTTTATATTTGTTTTGGTATGAAAATGAAAAAAAAATCTTATAGATACTTATAGTATATACAATTATATTTTTATTAAAATAAATATTGTAAATTATATATCATATAAAACACTTATTTAAATAATATAATTTTAATTTTAGGAAAGGATAAAATGGTGTTAGTGGTCGGGGCTCGCGGTCCTGGGCACGGATGGCGGCCCCAATGAGAGAGGAGCTGGGTGGGGCGGTGGCGGCGTCCACAGATAGTGTTGGAAGTGGCAATGGCAACAACAACAATACCAGTAGTAATGCAAATTTTGAGTACGACGACAATGAATGGGATATTGGTATAGGTGATTTAATAATCGACTTAGACGCAGACATTGAAAAAACAGGATCAACATCAACAACTACAACTGGTGAAGCCCTTGGTGTTACCAATAGTGCGGCAACAGCGGTCTGTTTAACGGCTGGTAGTGGAGCCATGTCAGGAGCAGCTGCCACTGCACCCACAGCCACTACAGCTGGCAGCAACAAAGCTACTGTTGAACATTCAGCTACTGTTGATAAAGGATTAAAAATGAAAATTAAACGAACAAAAACAGGAACTAAGAGCTTTGAAGCCAAACATGAAATCGTCAAACCTGGCGAACAAAATGGGTCTTTAGCTTCTACCCAATCTCAATCCAGTAGCAGTGCTTCTTCAAATGATTCATCTGGTTCTATTGAATCTAAACAAACTGGTAAGTTATTATTATACTTAACTTAAAATAATTTTAAATTCAAATGAAATATGAATTTGAATTATTCTTTATTTTAAGGTAAACATTCCAGTACATCTAGTGCTAATTGTACTACAACTTCAACTAGTACTACTCCCACTGTAAGTTCCGTAAAACGTGGATCCAGTAGTCATCGGAGAGATAAAATAAAAGACAAACAACATAATTCATCTGTAAGTAGCGATAAGTGTCATAAAGTAAATTCTGGTTTGTCTTCTGAGCTTAATGGTCGGAGCCCTGTTAGTCAATCGACTCCTAGAACCAGCACTTTCCCAGCATTATCAAGCACTACACAATCACCTAATGTACCTGGCTCGAGTGCACCTATTGGAGAAGCAGGAACCTCTACTTCTTCAAGTGTAGCTAATGGTTCAGAACAAAATGTATCACTCCCTGTAGTTACATTGGATAATACCCAAACTTCTACAAAGTCTTCTGCAGCATCTGCCTTAGCAAAACCATTACAATCTACCTCACCACCACCAACAAATAAAATTAAGACTGCTAATAGTTCAACATCTGCATCTCTTACAGAACAAAAGGTATAAAACTTATTTATATTTTTTAATTATTTAACTTTGTAATCTTAATAATAAATATTGATATTGATATATAAACATTAAGACCATTTTAATTGTAGTTAAAAATGTTTTCTCTAAATTATTTGTAAAAATATTATTTAAAAAAAAATATGATTAGTTTATTAGTTATATATATATAATATCCAACAAATTATGAATAAATATATTTATGATCTCAATCGTAAAAACAATAAGTAAGAATATCTCAATAGTTTTTATCTATTTAGCTATTATTATACTTAAAAAATGAAGTTTAGCTTTATTTGTTTGTTTTGTATATTAATTTTCCAGGAAACATCTGATGCGTGTGTTGGTACTAGCATTAGTGTTGGAACTGTAACAGAACCTGATTGTTTTGGACCCTGTGAACCTGGAACACATGTAAATTTAGAGGGAATTGTATGGAATGAAATTGAAGGTTTGAATAAAATATTCATTAAATATGTTGATTTAAAAAAATATACATATTTTTTATTGATGACATTATTTATTGAATGTATAATCATTCTAGGTGTACTAGTTGTTAATGTTACATGGAGAGGAAAAACTTACATAGGTACACTATTAGATTGTACTAGACATGATTGGGCTCCACCAAGGTAATTTTTAAATCAATAAAGTATCTTGCATTTTACTGAAAAGAAATATTAATTAATAATTATTATTTATAATTTATTTTAGATTTTCTGAAGCATCTGCTGGAGAACCTGAATGTCGTTTACCTCAAAAAGGCAGAGGGAAAAGAGGTCGAGCAAGTTTAACTGCAAGTCCTAGTAATGATTTAGTAAACTTTACAGAAACCAGATCATCAGTTCATAGTAAACTACGAAGTAATGGAACAAATAAATGTAATAATAATAATAATTCAAATCGAAGAGGAACATCATCACCCACACCAACTTCATTTGTTCCACCTCGTTCAGATTCTACCTCTAATAAGAGAAAGAAACCACCAGGTTCTGAAGATGAGGCTTCAGGAAAGAAAATTAAAGCAGAACCAGCAAGTCCTCCTCCTATGTCTCCCACTATGTTGGAATGTCCCGAACCAAATTGTTCTAAAAAGTATAAAAATGCTAATGGTTTAAGATATCATCAATCACATGCACATGGTGCTACTTTGGATGATGAAGATGCAGATACTAAAGAATCGGGTGGTGCAAGTACTTCTGAAAATGAAGATGATACAAGTCCTGCTTCTGTGATTAATTCAGCTATTCAAGATAATTTAAAAGAAGACCCACCTATAATTAATAGTCAACCTATTGAACAACCACAACCTTCTATAACTCCCCCACTAACTGAATCAGATCCACCAGCACCGATACAGTCGCCTCCTCTTTTGGTTTCTAAACCAAGTGTACTGCGTTTTGGTCTTTCTGGAAATGAAGAAACAAATGGTGTTACTCCTTCAACTACACCTAAAACAGTTTTATCAGTTCCTGTCGTTCAACCATCTCCTACTCCACCACCATTATTGCAACCAGCTACTCCTTTGCAAATAATTGCTCCTACTTCACAGTCCCCACAACCTCAACCACCAATTTTACATGTGCAAAGTCCGGCTACACAACAGTTACCTACTCCTCCCCAAAGTCAACCTTTAGCATTAAATCAGCCACAAGTTCAAAAAGTACCACAATTTAAAGTTAAACCAGCTTCTGCTTTAATGCCAGCTGAAGATAATTTGAAAAGCAATAAAGATAATAAAATAAAATCCTCTACGTCAACTCATAAGAAGAAAAATCGTAAATCGCCAGCTAGTAGTCCTAGACCATTTTCTATAGATCAACCACAATTTGATAGTTCCAATTGTAGCCGTGATGATGTTCAAAGTCCAGCTTATTCTGATATCTCTGATGATACTGCGCCAATTCTTGAAGTAGAAATGAACGATAATTTAAATAAGCAAAAATTGTCGACCACTGATAAAAAGTCTGAACCAAATACAGCTCATTCACCACATCCAATCCAACCTTATAATATGTACCCATCTTATTATGGTCAACCACCTTATTTAATTTCTTCAGTTCAATCAAATGACTCATCTAAACAAATTAAAGAGGGCGAAAAAGTACACCAACATTCACAAGAATTAAAAATGACATCATCCACTGGGGATAAAGATAATAAAAAAGATTCACAATCAAGTCAGGCAGCTGATTATCAGCAACAAAAGCTTTTACAACAATACTTTACATATGATGCTTTCGTTCAAAATTATCCTTATAATATTGGATCAGGATATCCAATGTCAATGGTTCAAGATAAAGAAATGAAAATTGATGATAAAAGTCATCAACCTTCAATGGCTGGCCCTTTAAGTGTTCCTCAGCCTAACAAAATAAAATCTGAACAATTAGTATCAAAAGAAAAACCTTCCCATCAAAATGAAAATCATCAAATTATGAAAGAAAGTATTGAAATGAAGTCGCAAATGAATTCAGCTTATATGTATTCACGTCAACAGCAACAACAGCAGCAGCAGCAACAACAACAACAACAGCAGCAGCAGCAACAGCAACAGCAAGAAGCAGATGCGAGACGTTATTATGTGTATCCTGATCAGAGACGTAAGGATCATGGTTCTGGTGATCATTTACATACAAAATCTAATACACAAAATACACCAACTAAGCATTCTATGACAACAAATTCAATACATAAACATAAAGAAAAACACGAAGATAAGAAAGATGATAAAATGTGTAAAAGTTCTTCTCATTTATCAGAAGGAGTAAAACCTACAATGGAAACACAAGGTCCTCCTCCGCCTCCTACATCTTCATATGCCTATATACATCCGGGTTTTATGCAGTCTCCACATTTTGCATTTGATCCCATGTATAGAAGTGCAATGAATCCAATGTTGGTGCCTGGGCCTTATGGTAATACCCCACCACCTCCTTATTTACACCCACAGCTACATGCTCAAATGCAAAGATATCATGCACCAGAAGATCTCTCACGGCCAGCTGTGTCTACACAGTCGTCAACTCCTTCCCAACCACCATCTGGGCCTAAGGCGGCTCTTGATCTCTTACAACACCATGCTAGTCAATATTATTCTTCACATAAAATACATGAATTACAAGAACGTGCCATTAAGTCACCGACACCAAAACCGAATGCACAACAAGGTCTTACACCAGCTCCTTCACCAGGTACAAGACAATCTCCATCCTTAACCTCAACAGGCATTGTACCATCAGCCACTGAACGTACCACTTCTACAGGACCTCCTACATCTACTTCATCTTCTGGGAAATCGGGATCAACTGGTGATCCAAAAGATTGTCGTTCACCACCTCCTCAAAGACATGTACATACACATCATCATACACATGTAGGTATTGGATATCCAATATATCCAGCACCTTACACAGGCAAGCCTTTATAATAATTATGTTACTAATAACATAATTAAATTTGTATTGTGTATTGGAATATTTATTGTTGAACATAAATTGATTCAATTATGTTCACTATTATTTTAATCTTTAAATAAGGTATGATTTATTATAAGGTATCTTCGAGACTTATTTTAAGAACTCTTTCTATTTAAATCTACTGTTTAAATCAATTCTTGCCCACTTTATGAAGTCTTATCTTTTAATGGCTTTTTATTCAGCCAAATTATATTTACAGTTCTAAAGTAAAAAAGAAACATTTCTAATAAAAAAACATGCAAAAACAATTATTGTTTATTTGTTCTAAACATGTGCTTTTTTATTGGTGTAAGGTTAACTTTAGACAAGGAATTTCATATTTCAATAAACAGTAGAAATCTATAAAATCTAAAATCAAATTATTTTTTGATTGTATAATAATTGTTTAAAGAGTTATAAAAAAAATACTACAATAATTTGTTAGTTTTTTTCATATGCGTTACATTTTATACAAGTTAAGTAATATGTTTCTGTGTGGACAAGTCTGATCAAAGCTAATAAAAATTTACCTTAGTTTATTAGCTAATCATAATTTATAATTATAAATTTGATTTAATATTATTAGTTATTACTATTATAATTATTTTTATTTTTATAACTTAATTATTATATTTTGTATTATTTTAATTTAAAAAGAAATTAATAATGGGATTTTCATTAAAGTTTTGGGGTAGTTATTATTCAACTATAGCCTCAGACATTACTATTATTAAAATAATTATTTACTAAATTGACATATTTTAATTATATATTTTTCATTTTTTATGTCCTTAAAATTGAGTTTTATTTTCTGTAGTTCTTCAATTATTTTTTTCACATAATTCAAAGGCTGTGATATCGAATCAAGGCAAAAGGTTTGGTTTTAAAGTCTTTAGGTATACACATTCTTAGAGTACATAATAAATGTAAATATGTATGTATGTATTTTTTACTGTAAATTTATTTGTAAATATATGCAAATAGGTATTCATTTAATTTATAATTGATTATAATAATTGTATTGTTTTGAATATTGTCCATCACTTTATATGATAATTAATTGCCCAATTGTAAATAAACTAGGCTTTATAAATTTAGGCAAACTCTATTAATGATAATATTATATTTATTATTATGAATACATATTATAATATATATAAATATATATATATATATATATTATATAAAATGTAAATATTTTATGTGGGATTTTTGTACTATAGTTGGAAAATATATTTTAGTATTTTTTAATTATTAGATGGATACATTTATATTATAATTATTATTAATGTACACTTAATATATAGTAACTTAACTAGTATATTTTTTTTAATGGCTTATAATTAAAGATTACAGTGCAATGTTGTATTTATTTTATCTATTATTGATAAAAGACTGCACATTGAAAAACTCAAAGAAAACAATTGATATTAGAGAATTAATAAATTATTTTGTTTAGCATTTACCCAAGACATAAAGATTATTATCTCTTAAAAATTATTTTATTGACTGCTGTAATTATTAAAATTTATAAAATGTCCTTATTTATATATTTATGTTAAAACCTGATTTTTAATTTTTATAATATTACTTTGTGTTTTCAAACAATAGTTTTAAATATTTTTCTGTTTAAAATTTGGCTTTGGAATGTATAATAAAGTTCTTTGGATTTTTAAGTCAAAATATAATAATCTTTATATGACATAATTAATGAAAATCTAATTATTCAAAATCTTTTTGTGTGTTTATTTATTTAATTTATGCTTTAATACAACTATATAAACTCGTTAAAATAATTTTTATATTTTTTTAAATTACATTTTTTTTGTGCATAATTTATTTTTAGAATAACAATCAAACATAAAAAGTTAAACATAAAGTATTTGTAACACAGCATAATAAGATGGTATATCTTTTAATTAAATGTAATAACCAAAATGTCAACAAATAAAATCATATAAACTTTGAAAGAGTTACTTCTATAGTAAAAAAATTGGGTAATCACTGATTCCTGATATTCTTTTTTTATCAGAGAGGTTAGTGATGAAATGTATTATAAAATTTGAATAAAATGATATTCAGCAATCTGTATATAAAATATACAGACAATATTTATTTTTATAAATTTAGTCAAATAATGTGTAACAGGAAATAAGTTATAAAATAATATTATTCAAGTTCGTCAAAATTATAGATTCTCCTATATTTTTATTAGTTTTCTTCCTGTTCGATTAAAAGAATATTGAAAATTTCAAAAAAATATCTAAATAAAGTACCAACTAGACAAATATTTACTAATTACTACCTGAAAGAATGCCTTGGCTCTTAAAAACACAAAAATTCCATCATCATGTATATTATTTGAAAACGAGTAAAAAAAAAGTAGAATTTCCAATCTTCAAAAAAAGCATATATAGGATTATTTCATATAACAAATTTCAATTTTTTATACAAGTTTATTTAAAAATCGAAAATTTAAGAATTTATTTATTTAAACAGATGTGTAATTTTTATTGGTTATGCGTAGCTTGGTTGATTATTTTTTATAAAAGTATTCACCACCGGTTAATTGATTAATTTGATTGTTGGAATTTAAGTTTGTAGTCATTTTTATATGTATGAAATCCCCCATTTTTTACCATTCCGCATGGTTCATGTTTCATGGTTATCTTAAAGCAGTTGAAAGTTTTCTGATATAATTAAATTAAAATGAGTCAAGTTTAGAAAGTATTTGAAAAGTCAGTGTCAGATACGTTTTAAAAATTTGTCAACTCTGGATCGTAATATCATTAGTATTATGATGTATGCGTTTAAGCATGTCTTAGAGTGATATTTTGTACTTGCATTACAAATGGATCATAGGTGCAAGAGTTGTATTGAAATGATAATTATTATGCTTCCAAAAAACTAATACAGTATTATACTGGTACACATAAACATGTTCGAAAATACCATCCACATCTAAAAACATCAAATTACACTACTATATAGTAACTGCCTATTATCCAAAAATAGTTTGAGCTCTGCTACTATTGCTACTAATATAAATGAAAAATAATCAATTGTTATAGGAAATTGATTGTTTATTAATGATTTTGACAATTGAGCACACTTTGTTGAAAATTATCAACTGATCAATTGATATTTTCGATTATTTTATACTATTGACAATACATTGTGTAAAATGACATTAGAATAATCCCAGTTATGCTCTATTAAATTTTAAAACACTTAATCGCAAAATTATATAAAATGTTTTTATTGACCATTGTAATAATAATTGCATTTTTTGAAAAAAAATCAGTTTTATATTTAGAAATATAATTAATATTATATTTTCTCATATGTAGTATATCTATTTTAATAATTTATTTTCAAGTTCAAAAATGCATTAGTTATCATGACGATACATCTAACGAAAAAGGTAGTAACAACTCAATTTTTTTCGTTTTTAAGTTACAACTTTTAACAACATTGCATTCTGATACAGGATTTTTTTCTTTATCGACCACAAAAAAGATTATTTCCATCTATCCCAAAGAGATAATAAAATAATATTAAAATTTTAAAAAAATAGAAGAAGAAATTAACTTTGAATTTTATTTTGCTCCTCCTGAACAATTGAAAAAATGAAGTTACTACCTTTTTTGTTGGATGTATCAATGAAATATTTATAATGTTTGTCAAAATTACAATTTCGGTGAATTTTACCATTGTGACCCCGACTATAAATATGTAAGTCAATTTAAAATTTAGAATTTTAGTGCAAATCAATATTGTGGTAGAATGTTAAAACTAAATTAGTACAAATATTATAAATTATGACTTTTATTATAGATATACATTTTTAAAATAAAATTATATAATTGTTGGTCCTAAAATCAAATACATTTTTAGAAATAATCCTAAATTCAAATATTTGTATGTGTATAAAACATACAAACAAAAAATTAGTTATATAGAAAAACTTTATATTATATACATGTAAATAAAAAAAAATTAGATATCTATTTTTTAAAAATTTAATTGAATGATAATTAAAAAGTTATTCATTATATAAGTTATAGAATACACTTTAAAAGACACGTGAGTTGTTTGCTGATTATATAAGTAATAAATACAAAAACAATTATTTTAAAAATGATAAAGAAAATATGAAATATAATAAATTTATATAAAAAAAAAAAAATACAAATATAACATTGTTATTTTAACAAAATTATTTTAAGTGCTTTCGAATATATTCACTGTATCTTACTGGAACATCCCAAACAGCACTTGATGTACGTTGTCGATCTTTAATATTCCAGCCCTTAAACATCACTTTAAGACTCACTTTTTTTGGACAGTCAAAAAATATATCTCTTTCTTTAGAATCAAGATGATACTGCAGTTCGAGTTCAGTTTTTCTATTTTCTTCTATAAGTATAAAAATAATTTGATCATAATTAATATATATAACTAATAAAAATTAATTAAATTTAATACACATACGTTTTGCCCACTCTGGAACTGGTTTCTTGGGTCCTGATTCGTCTTCAGAAGAATCCCGAGCAGATACATCATTTAAACCATAATCATTTAAGTTAGTTTCTGTCTCCACTATCTTCTAAAAAGATAAAATATTTTTCTTATTAATTTAAGTATTTAAATTTCTGTTATATATTATTAGGATATATATAATTTATAAAATATAAAACCAATTTTATTACTTTGTTTGCTAGAAATAGGAATATATTTTTAAAGATTAATTATAATGTTTATTGTTTATGAAATAATAAAAATATTATTAGTTAAAAAAAAGAAAACAATCATTTGAATATTTATTAGTTGGAATGATTATTTTTGAATATTCAATTTTTAGATTATATGCAAACAAGGAAAATTCACAATAACATCATGTATTCCAATATGAGTATTATATTTCAAAATTATATACAAAATATATTATACTCTGCACTACAAAATAATATAACTCAATAACAATCAATACTTGTGTTATCTAAAGTATATTCAATACTATTCCTAAATAGACCTTATCACGAATGAAAAAATATAAGAACACAGTTGAAATTAAATCAAATTATGTTAAAACTTATATACAGAAACATTTCATGATTATTAAACTAATTTAAATTAATTTGTGTAATTGTAGTTTGTAGAATGTGAATATTTTGTTGATTGTAACAATGGATTAAAACCCATATCTTACCCAATCGAACAAAGTTTATATAGTACATTTTTGAATAAACAGCAAAGTAAATGTGTAATAGTGTGTAACACATAAGTAATGTGTTGCACCATCTGTTACATATGTGGTTATGATGAATATGAAGTTTATGTCTACATGAGTTTCCAGTACTAGCCAAATAGTACGCATGTTTCTAGCGATGATTTGAGGGTTTATTTCAAAGTATAAGTCTCACTTGAAAGCATTATAATGTACAAATTTATAGTTTTTGAATAGAGTTGCCATATGTTCCGGAAAACCGGGACTGTCATCAGTTTTCGACTTTGTGTCCCAATTTTAGGAAAAAATTTAAATTGTTTAATTTTGACAATTTTTTTTTCAAATAATAATTGAAATAGAGTCAAAATGTTATTATTGTTAAAGATAACGAATAATTGAAAAATTCGTAGGTTAAATATAAAATATGGGGAATATTTGAGGACAATAAACAAGTCGTCCGCACATGCTTTATTTTTATATTTTATCAATAATCTGATACGGCCATACGCGTGATACAAAGACGGACTAATGACTTTTATATCAGACATCAATAAAATGTAGCCTCGACTGTTTATTTTTATTATTTTATTCGTTATTATGGCACCAAAAAGAAAATGTCATTTTCGTGATGAGTTTTCTGTTGCTTGGAGTTTTATAAAAAAGGTAGAGATGAATTTGAAGCATACTGCATATTGCACTTTTTGATAGCTTATTATAATTCAATGATATTTATTTTTAAATGCATTTACTATTTTTCTGTCTGTCTCGGTTTTGTTAGATGATATTATGGCAACCCTATCTTTGAAGTTATAAAATATTTTATGATTATTCTAGGGTTTTTATTGAAATTGAAGATAATGGTGTTTGTGTGCATCATTAGATGAGCTACCACTGATATTTTAATCTAATATTTTTTATTTTGTATACTTCTATTATCTAATATCTATTATATCTAAGATATAATACATGAAAAAAAATACAATAGACATTCTAATAACATCTATATATAACAATAAATTTATTTCAATATATATATGATAGCTTACTTTTAATATTGGTAATGGCATTACTTTAGGTGCAGATGATGTTGGTAAATTTGGGTTTGTAACTTTGGGATGAACAACTGGTTGAACTTGTTTACTTGTTACTGGGCTGTAATCAAGAATGACAAATATAGTATTATTTATAAATTTTAGAAAATAATTAATATTATTTACATTAATTCGGGTTTCTTCTTGATTTCTTTTTCCTTATGTTCCACTTCAATATCTGGCTATAAATTAATATAAATAATATAATTCAAAATGTTTTTAATCAATTTGATAATTAAATATTGATATTCATATAAAAGAAAAATTATCATTTATTTTATATTACTATTTTGGATTTGGTATTTTTTTCCAGCCTTTTTTGATTTGCTATTTTCCGTTTAGCCATGACTTCAACTAATCGAAGTTCATATTTTTTTTGTTTTTTTAATGCTTCTTCTTTTAACTTTAATTCCTTTTCTTTTTGTTTTTCCTCCTTTATCCTTTTCATTTCAGCTATCTTTTTTATTTTTTCATCAGTAACTTTCAATTGTTCTTCTCTTTGTTTGGCAGCTTTTAAATGTTGTTTATCAAATTTCCTTTTAACAATGAAATTTTCATTTATTAATAATATAAACCTGGATGATTAATCATAATACAAAATTATTTTGAACATAAACTTAAAAAATAACAAGTAGAAAGCTAAAACACTTAAGTAGTTTATATGTATATGAGACCCTGATTAAAATTAAAAGTTTTTTTTTACATTATATACTATATTGTTATAAACCAAGAAACAAAATTACATAATCCTAAGAAATTCCATTTTATAATTAATCAAATATTATATGCAAAATACTTAAAATTATAAATTATAAAAAAATGGGTTTTATTAGCTCATATGAAGTTTATCTAATCTAAATTAAAATGTTCATAAATTTGGCTAAGCTTCATTAAAATCTCTTAAACACACCCATGTATAATATGTATAAAGTTTTTAAGTATGTACTTTTGATCAGCCTTGGCTTTGAGATATAACTCCTTTCTTTTTTCAGCTTCATTTTCTCTAATTTGATGAAGAGTAGGTAATAAATCATCTGATGTTTTAAGAGGTGTTGATATTTGATGTTCCAAAGGTACATGAATTACATTAGTTTTCTTTGAATCCATATAATTTTCCTCTTGTAATTTTCTTTTTGTTGTTCTTGTCATGTGCTTTGACGGCTCGTCTATATTTACATCAATATCTTCTAATTTTTCACGTTGTTTATTCATTGAAGATTCACTAAAAATATAAAGACAATATGTTATAAAATACTTATATAAATATATATGCTTTTTAACTTAATTTAAAAATATTTTTACTTATTGTTAACACTAATTTACTATGTATTTACTTATTTGTTTTGGAGCTACATTTGTTTAAAGACTGATTTGCCACAGTTTTAGATTTTTTAGTACTGATCGGAGATTCCTCAGGAATTAAATTCATATGTTTTCCTAGTATTTTTGTTGTATTCATCGATGTAGATTTAGTTGGCATATTATAAGTTTCATTGAAATTACTTGGTTTACTAGCATCATTGTTGGAAGAAAACATTTCAGGTGATAAGCATTCCTCAATATTATCTTTAAACTTTTTATCAACAACAAAAGTAGAATTAGCTTTTGGTAAATTTATATGAGCTATATCCACATCAGATGAAATTGCTCTTGCTCGACTAGCTCCTAAATAATAATAACAATATATTAATCATTGTATAATTAATTAGATAATACATTTGTTAGCTGTCTTGAATAAATAAATATTTATTGTTTTTTAACTGATGCTATAGTTATAATACCTGATATATAAAACAAAAAAAAATTGTCAAGTAATAGTTTTAAATTTTCTATTATAGAATTAAATCAAAGTTATGTAATATAAATTTAAAGCTTTATTACTTGTAAATGCTCCAGAGCTGATAGTTGAAGATTCTCTAACAGCTTTAATCTTATCCATGGCTACCTAAATATTGTAATATTTTGTTTATTAGTAGAATCAAACTTGTAACTTTTTTTATAGACTATTAATTATTAATTATTATATCAATTATTATTTATTGTATTATTATATTTAAATAAAATTAATTTAGTTTCTGTTTCAAACAATACTCATTAAATCAAATGTTCTATTCTTCAGATTACCATCTTTATTACTAGGGTTCTACAATAATAACAATACTAGCACTTTATTAAGTTTTTTCTTTATAATTGATACATATAGTATAATGTTTGATATTGATTAATTCTATAATATTATAAATGTCTGTTATATATCTATTTGTAGCAATTTATTGTTTCTAAAATAAATTAATCCATATTTTTTTTAAAAACAAAATTACATTAAGCCTGCATACTGAACAGTCATTAGTGTTATTTTGATAACTTTTTCATAAAAACTTGTTACTGCTTTAGTAAATAATTGAAAGGCCGATTGTGGACGTTACTCCTTCGTCCATCGGAGAAATTAGTGATTTATTATAATTATTAAGATTTGAATACAATGATATTGCATTAGAAAATACGATTCTGAGCGTATCTCAATATATTGCAATAATATATGATACTGATAATCCATTTTAAAATTTACCAAGAATATAAATTACATATGTAAATATTCAAAATAAATTTCAAATCCCTACGATCAATATTCAAGGAATTATCATTCCTTTTCAAGAAAAAACTTATGAGAAATTCAAAAATTGAGCTAAATAAAGTACCAACTAGATGAAATTTGGTATAGAAAGGTTCCCTTTGTGTGGTAATCGGACCATTATTTCTACCTGAAAAAAGGTTTCCATGGATCATGGAAACGAACTATAAAATATGATTAGGAAAATGTATACCATTGTTTAACAACAAATAATATATTAGTCTAATTCTAATGAAACAGTATCATGAAAACAGACTGCTAATACTAATACTAAATTCTTATTTGAAATAATAAACAAAACTAAATGTTTAATTAAATATATATATCAAATATCTATAGTTATATGTTTATACTAATTAATGTTTTTAGACTTTTAAAGTAAATACATACGATAGAAGCTTGTCTTTTAGATCTACTGATATGTGGAACAGCTGGTTGTTGAAAACTTGGCTCAGCAAACAAATCTCCAACTTGTCCATTTTTGTTTTCTAAAAATTGAAATATTTATGGTATAAATAATATTATAATCAAATAAAAGTTAAAAATAGCATACCTAACTGGTTACTTAATTTTTTTGAAAATTTTAAACTATAATATGAAATTATACATTTTTAATTTTAATTTATTATTTATTACTAATTAATATTAATATACATTATTAATTTGTTGAAATTGGTTTTATAAAAAATAATTTTCCTACCTTAAGAACATAGTGACAAAAGTTGCAAGAATGATAAAGAAAATGCATGTAGAAAGAAAGAATAAACACGTCCGTAAAAAGTGGTTAAATGTAAAAGAGAATAACACACTTCAGTTAATGTAAGTTATATTGCCAACACTAGCCAAACTCAAATAGTCGAGAGAAAAAACAAAAGAGAAGATGAACTATTCTTTTTTTACTTAATCTACATCAAGCTGTGTTATGCAACTGATCATTGATTTAGAGAACACTTCATAGTATAAGATAGTTCAAATAATCATTATTTACAACACAAATATACTTACTAGATTGCCTTTTGGACAGTTTCTTCTCAGATACATTATCAGATTGATCATTTTTAACAGATTGTAATAAATCATTGTAAAGAACATCAAGTTTCATTGTTTGCTCCTATATACACAAAATGTTTTGGAAATAATAATAAACATTTGAAAAATATCTATTATAGTTAACAAAATTAAAAAAAAAAAAATTGTATACATGCTTATATTATAGAGGTATATGACAATGTTTTAGGAACTATTACTTTATATTTTACTAAAAATATTCTGCTGAAATACAGATTTTTATTCTAGATCCAGCATATACATTTGAAAATATAAGTAGTTTTTTCTTTTTTTCTTAAAACATTATCATATATTTTGTTCTATACTTTTTCATAGTTATATTATTTCTATCTCTATCGCTTATACTGATATATGGTAAAACAATTACTTAATACAAATTTATTTATTTTTAAAGGAAAACATATATTTTAAAAAATACATTTTTATGTGCTGGTTTTTAAAATTCGGTTGAAATTATTTAATTAATGTGGTATTGGGTACATTTAACTATGCGATAGACTTATGAGTGATATAGGACATATGAATTTACAAGTTATTATGCAATAATTCACTAGTACAGAAGATTTTGTAGATGTAAAGAAATTATTTTCTTATCATAAGATTGTGTTTTGTCCATATTTTATTATCGTGGAAATAACATTAAAATCACTTTTTCATAATAATAATAAAAAATATATGATTTTTACTATGTGCTGACCTAAGACTTACCTACAGTGATCTTAAATACAGTGCCTACTGTCAAATAAAATAGATCTAAATTTAACACAATTATATTGAATACAGTAATAAATAAAAATATTTATTTATAACACTTTTTAATTCAATAATAACTAATTACATACTAGTTTTAACTTACCTTTAAATTGTTATCAATTTCATTAATACTATTTATAGTATATATTCCAAACTCCTTACATATTTGAAATATATTTGTAGATTGACAATCCATTTTTAATATGAAATACTGAAACATATAAGTAATCTTTAGGCTATAAAAAATAATACACAATCTATTTGATTAGTGAAATTATTTATTATAAATTCTGGTAGGTAGGTACCTGTTTACAGTCAATAGTAATACCAAATTTAATAACAAAACTTGAAACTATATACCTAAGTTAAAATTTTAATTTGATAATTAAAATTGATTTTAGGCAATAATAATACACATTATGCAATTCATAAAATTAATATCTAAATGACATATATTTATTTTATAATTTAAATAGGTATTAGTTATTTTTTATATTATTTTATTCAAAATAAGTGAAATTTAATCTATTCTGTGGTTTTATTATCTTATAATTAAATTAAATTATTAGGTAAAAAAACAGTACCTAACTCTTCTTAATGAAATTGCAATTCTTGTAGAATCAAATAATAATTTATCATAAAATAAAGGATGAAAACATTACAAGGCATTAACAATGTACTTTATGATGTTAACATGGTTTGACGAAATAACTTCTATAAAATAAGTTCCAATAATTTTTGGAGATGTTGAAAGTTTGTTGTCTACGTATACATACCTATATTGTAGGTGTCAACATTAATGTTTAACCACAAATAATTTAACAGAATATTGTATATTATTGTTTAAATCTAAATCAATAAACAAACATGTTGATAACCTTTATAGTAAATAGATACCTATAGGTTATACTTATTCATATATAACTTGTAATGCAATATATTAAATTAAGTCAACATTATAAATTATTTGTAGAAAAAATGAATGAAAATTTATTGTTATCCTCATTTAATATTTTATTTTACTACCTATTTGTTTCACTTTAAAATTTTAGTTACTCCTAAAAAATTTTATAGGTATTGCATAATTGTAAAAAAACTCATGTTTATATGCAAAAAAATAATGATCTTCAATGAGGTAATAAAGTATATTAATTCATAAATATATATATATGTATAGCATATCTTAATATATTAAAAATTGAATTCTTATTAATGATAATTAAATTAATATCCAATTTATGATAAACTAAATCATTCAGACAATTAAATGATATCTACATTTTATTTTAACTTACTTTTTAATAATTTTCGAGAGAAACAATTTAAATATTTTTAATTTAACACTCAACGTGTGTGAAAATACATTTTAAATATCACATTTACAACTTTTAACAAAATATTAAGAAAAAATTAATATTTTAAAAGCAATTACTATTGCCAAAATGCCAATCTACGATAAAAAAGTACGGATTATAAGTAAATTAAAAATTAATAATCAATAGTTAACTGAAGGGTAATTTCCGTTAAAAATACTTCTCCAATCAATTTTTAAGAATACACCGTTAACGAATACAAAGAATACAATTATTTCATAAAGTACACGGAAATAATTTACACATATCGTATATCGTATTACAATGCATGCAATAAGAAATAAGAACGTAACTAAAAAATAACAATAAAAATATTAGTGATAGGTTTTGAAAATAAAAATGTCAGACTAAAGAACCGATTCATCAAAAAGTTAATATACAGAAGGCAATAAGGCAGTAACTCGTTTATTGTTTAATTTAACGGTTTAGTTTGTTTCATGAGTAGTGACAACCGCGTTGTTGTGTAGTAGTCATGGAATGTAGAATTGTGGTTACAACAACAACCCTGGTCGTAATGTATTAACTACAGACAATACTGTTTCATGAAGGAAAATATGTTCCTTCTCATTGTCTTTTAAGTGTGACCAACAACATTGATAATCCAATCAGCCAATTAGAAATCGCCAAGTAAAGACAGTAACACGTATTAAAGTGTAATATGTATACCATAGCTATTATCCAAACATTTGTAAAAATTAACAAGTGCTTCAAACATAAACCGGCTGCCTTGTCTGAATCATAAGTTTTTACTAATGAAAATAAATTTGTAATATTAATTATTTACAAATTACAATTGTTCAAATACGTTCAATAAAAATATTTTTGTGTCGTGGATAATTTTACGAATGGTTTAAAATTTTGTTGTATTCAATTATTTTTCGTTTTCTATATTTGGATAATTTTCCTTAAATAGCTGCAGTTATGAAGTTAATTCGTGGATTAATCATATTTTCTGGTTTCATATTCAATTCCATACTCGGTGATTCTGTTGTCGATCTCTCAGATTCTGATTTTGAGACATCAGTAAACCAATATGATACATCTTTGGTCATGTTTTATGCACCATGGTACGTATAAAATAAACACAATATATTACGAATCCAAATAGTAAACATATATTTTTAAAATTGATTTGTAATAGGTGTGGTCATTGTAAAAAATTGAAACCTGAATTTGAAAAAGCAGCTAAAAGTCTGCTTAAAGAAGATCCACCAATAACTTTAGCCAAAGTAATTATTCTTTTTTTATTACCAAATAAATTAACATAGTAGGTATTATATCAACTAATATTTGAAAATACCATATTATATAGTATAATGAATTTAAAATAAATATATATGTAGTTTTAATAAACAATAGGTTGTCACTTGAAATTGATACATTAATGCTATAATTAAATCTGGAGCTAATATAATTGTTACATTAAAGTAAATATGGTACTTATATTTTTTTATTTAGGTAAAATTGTTTGTTCGTAAGTATTTTATTTAAATTATGTATACTGTTTTAAAATTAATGCAGTTTATCAAAATAACGTATGTTTTTAGAAGTTGAATTTAAAAGTGTTTACAAATATTTTTTTAATTGTATTCGTTTTACAATTTTGTGCGATTTTTTTTTTTATGTAAGAAGACACTTTTTTGGTTAACAATAATGGTCTGATTACCATAAGTATGGTATGCTTTCAGTAAAACATTGCATCTATTAGGTATGTTAATCGGCCCATTTTTTTAATTTCTAAATAGTTTTTCAAATGCAAAATTAACAAATAATAAAATTATTTACAAATAATAATTTTAACAAAATTAATTTTAGATTTTTCATGATTTTGAACGTAAATACTTGAAATTTTTTTGAGTATTCTTATAGGTAGTTTACACACGTGGTAAACTTTTGAAACAACACATCAGTATAATATATCGTATTATATTGAGTTTCGCTCAGAATCGTATTTTTCATTTAAATCTTAATTATAATAAACTAATTTCTCTGAGGACCAAAGGGACGAAGGTGAAATGCCCAGAATTAACCATCTCACTTTTTTTTGTAAATTTAAAAGCTTTTTTTTATTATAAATTGGGTCTTAAAGCATAGGTAAATCGGAATAATAATTAATTGTACTATATAGATAAAAACTTGATACTTTTAATATATTTATAGTATCATATCTTACATTTTATTTGATATGGGTAACAGAAAATTTTAATGACGATCACGATACCAATAGTAAATAATACTGTGTAATTTTACACTCGCATAATAGTTATTAAAATACAATATATTATATAATGTCTTAAAAAAATATTAATGTGATATTCATTATTTTTGTAGTAACTTAGTTTTGGTTAGATTTTTTTTTATTAATAACTTCAAAAAAAAGTGCCACAATTTTTATAAACAATTTTAAATTCATCAACTAAAAATATACATTTTAAAGGGAAAATTGATAAAAAATGTTCTTGGTTTTATATATTGGATCAAAATGAAATAATTTGAAATAATAATTCTTATATATTTATATTATCTTTTATAATAGATATTTTTCGGAGTTAGATATATGATTAATTTTTTAACTGATTCATTAAAGGTGGATTGCACTGAAGCTGGCAAAGATACATGTAATAAATTTGGTGTATCGGGATATCCAACTTTAAAAATATTTAGGAATGGTGAAGTTTCCAAAGAATATAATGGGCCCCGTGATTCAGGTACATATAATATATACTTGTAATTGTCTTTTATATATCAATTTGTTTTTTGATTAGCTGGCATTGTTAAGTACATGAAATCACAAGTAGGACCAAGTTCAAAGGACTTATCTTCTGAAGAAGTCATTAATAGCTTTTTATCTAAAGATGAAGTGGTGGTTGTCGGGTTCTTTGAAACTGAAACTGATCTCAAAGGGAAATTTATTCAACTTGCTAATAAATTACGCGAAAAAGTAAACTTTGGTCATGCTACTTCACAGTCAATAATTGACAAATACAGCTACAAGTATGTATGACATAAAAAATATTTATAGTATAATAATAAATAAGGTACATTTAAGCTTACACTATTGTTGTTTGTTGTTTATTATTAAATTATTTTATTTATACTTTTTTAATTTAATGTTTGTTTTGTTTTATTTAGGAATAATGTTGTGCTCTACAGACCAAAGCATTTAAGCAATAAATTTGAACCAGATTTTATAGTATATGACGGTGAAGAATCAACTTTAGCTTTAGATGCTTGGATAACATCCAATTAGTAAATACATTTTATTAACATTTTATATACATGGTTTTTTATGCACCTATTTAATATACATAAATTATCATTCATAGTCATTTATCAATATTTCCTAGGTAAATAAATATTTTTAATTCTATTATTTTTAAAACAATTGTAACTAATTATTACTAATATTGGTTTTATATTGGCACTTTTAAAGTCATAATATTTAAAGAATAAAAACTCAACATTCTAATATTTTATTAGAACTAGAATTATAACTTATATATTAGCAGAAAAAAAAAAATTTTTTTTATTATTTACCTAAGAGATATTATCGTAAGTAAATTATTGTGGAACATCCTTTAAAATTTTAATTAAAAACTTATAGTCATGGTTTGGTTGGTTATCGTCAAAAGGAAAATATGGAAGCATTCAAGCCTCCCTATGTTGGAGTTTATTACGCTGTTGACTACATTAAGAATCCAAAAGGAACAAATTACTGGCGTAATAGAGTATTAAAAGTCGCTAAATCTGTGAAGGGTGTAACATTAGCAATAAATAATAAAGATGATTTCCAACATGAAATTAATGAATATGGATTAGAGTTTGTACCTGATGACAAACCTATAGTTTTAGCTCGTTCACTTGATAACAAAAAATACATTATGAAAGATGAATTTTCGTAAGTATAACTTACTTATTCTAATAAAAACCTATGAATTATTTCAAACATTTAAATTTTTTGTTTTATAGAGTTGAAAATCTTGAAAAGTTTGTACATGATTTCTTAGATGGTAAATTAGAACCATATATTAAATCTGAACCAATTCCAGAAGATAATACTAGTCTTGTAAAAGTAGCTGTTGCCAAAAACTTTGACGATATAGTTTTTAATAATGGAGTTGATACATTAATGGAGTTCTATGCCCCTTGGTGTGGTCATTGTAAATCTTTAGCTCCAGTTTATGAAGAAGTTGCTGAAAAGGTAAATTCCTAAAATTAATTTTTTGACAAGAGTGGTCATGACTTACAGTTTGGAAACAACTGGTTTAAATAATTAATTTCCAATATTAATGTAGTTTTTATTTTATTTTTATCAATTAATTTTAGTTAAAAGATGAAGCAGTATCATTGGTAAAAATGGATGCAACTGCAAATGATGTTCCTTCTATATTTGATGTTCGTGGATTCCCAACTTTATATTGGTTACCCAAGGATGGCAAGAATAAGCCTATTCGTTATGAGGTATTTCTTTTTATTAATTATTATGAACTAATGATATAAAATAATATAATTTTATTAATAAATTATATTAACTTTTTATAGGGAGGCCGTGATTTAAATGATTTTGTTAAATACATAGCATCTAAGGCAACAGATGAACTCAATGGTTTTGATAGATCTGGAAATCCTAAGGATGCCAAAGATGAATTATAAATTATTGGTTTAAACGTCAACCCAAAAGGCTGATTTAATTTTATATTTGAATTCGACTAAACTTTTTTTTAAAAAAAAAAAAATTGTTCACTGATTATGAGGGAATTCAATCCATTCAAAGTTCTCAATGTAAACAATTACTTTAAATTATTCTTAATATAGTTTATTACAAATATACATTTTATATAATGTAATTAAATGCTCCATTTATTTCCTATTCATATCTGTTGAATTGAAAAATTATTATGTTTAAACGTGAATATTCTGTAACTAAATGTAAATTAAATATACTGTTGTGATTTTCTATTTTGTGTTTGGTGATTTTCTCTGTTTTTTTTTTTTTTAAATAGTTTATTTTCCAATTATTAAATACTATGTTGGTACCAACATATATTGAAAAAATTCAATTTTAATATTTAGAAATGAATTTTAGATTTGAACTTGGAATAATTTATTGTCAGATTTTATAAACTGAAAGAATGCACTGGCAATTTGGTCATGTAGACTGACAGACAAGCAGGTTTTGGTGTAATTTCTATGGGTAGAACGAATTAATTATCATCATACTCTTACTGTATAGATTATATTATATATAACATTCTACGATCTTCTAACAATTTTATGAATATTCAATCATTTAAATAAATAATCATACAAATAGTTTTAAATAAGTTAGTTGATGAAATAAATATGATATAATTATTATTATTTTTATAATCCTTTAAATTTAGAAATTTAAGCGAATTTAAAGAAATATATTTTTATGTGATATAGGGTAGCATAAATTTTCTATATTAAATGCATAAAGCTGAAAATTTGTTAAGTGTTTTATATTATATTCCTGAATCTGAAGTGCTGCAACTAGTAGCGGTGTAGCCAGGGATGCATAGCACCCCATGTGAAGACCAAAACATCTATATAGAGCCCCAAATAAATGAATATATCCATATTATATCAAAATAATAGTTTGCACCCAGGCCCTGCATAACTTAGTTGCGGCACTGTCTTGAATATATATATATAAATCATTTTGAAATTCAAAAGTTACAATTTCCTTAAAAAACGCTTCAAATTTTAATAATTTACATCGTTTGGTTTTGGTGTTTTTATTAGTCTTAAGAAACTTTTTTGAGCAAAGTAAGGAATGTTTTACAATGATTTTTTATTATGTCTGAAAGCACGATTTTGGTTAGAAATAATGGTCTGATACCACGAATAGGGTATGCTTTTGATAGAAAATTGCATCTATAGTTGGTATTTTATTTTGGTAGTTTTTCTTCCGAGAAAAAACTTGAGAAATTAAAAAAATGAGCTAAATAAAGTACCGACTAGACGCAATTTGCTACCAAAAGCATTAGTGGTAATCGGACCATTATTTCTACTCGTAATCGTGCTTTCAAACAAAAAAACATCTTTGTAAAACCTCTCGCTTCGCTCAGAATTAAAAATTAATATTATATTAGTTTAAACTACATACTGTTTCAAAAATTGTTTCTTTTAAACATTGCCGAAAAAGAACTCAAAAATGTATTAGGTAGGTACTACACATTACATTATAAATGGGGGGGTTTCAGTGCCGCAACTTGGTATATACTAGTGGGTGTGCAAGCAAATATTATAGAGCCATGTAACCAAGGACCTAAATACCTAATAAATTCTGAAAAGAAATTTCACTTACTTTTTGTAGCTATAGCTATATACATTATTTTATACAAATAGGTTAGGAGCAAAGTGGCTTGAAACTTCTAAAACAATTAATTGGTTTTTCTATCTCATACCACTTAAAATGTAAAAAGCCATCAGGTGCCAAAACATAACAAAATTAAAATTATAATGGTCAATAAGAATATCATATTGGTGTTATTTATTAATTCAGCCCCCTGCCATTTGAAATTATAATTTTGATATGATTGTAATTAAAATGTAATATAATAATAATAATTATGATTTAAATGTACCTATTCATTAATTTATACTTAAAAAAAAAAATTGATACTACTTTGTGAAACATCTTTATTAATATTTAACATGTAATATATCTAATTAATAATTAAAACAAATAATAAAATTAATAAAAATTAAATATTATTACATTTGAGTACCTAATTAATACATTTTTAAAAAAAAATTGTTATATCTATTTCAAAAATCTTTTTTTCCTTGTTTTTTGATTTGCAAAAATATCAATTATGTGATTAATATTTAATTCATTGGTACATGCTCTTTCAATGTTTAAAATGCTTATATTTGTAAGACGTTCTTGAGTGATTGAATTTCGTAAATAATTTTTTATTAACTTTAGTTTGGAAAAAGAGCGTTCTGCCGATGCAACAGTTACAGGTAGAGACAAAAAAATGTAGGCAGTATTTCTCTAAAAAGTGATGAAATATCATTTTCAATTATGTAGAAAGCAAATTCTTTTATTGTTTTCATTTTAGTTTTTCCTAGAAAATCTCTTAATGATAAAACTTGCCTGGTCAAATCAGAAGTAACATCAGTATTATAAAATGAAATGAAATCATAACAAAACTTAATTATATTCTCTTCACTGTACTTAATCAAATTTTGTGGTAGTAAAAATTCAAAATTTCTTGAAACTATTTCAAGTCTTTTGAAACGCTCTTGTAATTGAAATATAGCAGTATCAGTTTACATGGGCTATACAAAATTATTTGTTTTTTTAAACTAGAATTAGTTAATGTCTCTGGAAAATGCCCGCGATCAGTTGGAAAATCTAAATTCAAATCCAAAACTGTGAAAATATTTGTTTTTAATTTAGTATAGTTAGTTGCTTTAAATGCTTTAATGAATGTGACATATTGATTAGTGAAACATGTAAAATTCTACAAATTAGGCTAAATTTAGTTTTAATAAATTGATTCATTAAAATCAAGATGTGTAAAAAAAATAATTAAATTTAAAAAAAACCCTTAATCTATTTGATCATTTATATGCAATATAAGATTTAACATTTAACACTGTTACTATAATTTTTAAATATTTTTGCTAATTAAAAATACAAAATTCCTCAAATTAAAGTATTTTATAAAATTGTTGAAACATTATTTTATTCTTCAAATAAATAAATAGAAGTAAATAAATAATATAATATTTAATAAATATAAATAAGCAATATATCACATCATCCACTTCATTTGACAAAATTTCATTGCAATTCACATCCACTGCTAATCCTTCATGTTTTAATAAAGTACTGACTTTAAACTCCTACACCAAAATATACCAATATAAATATTTTATTTACATAACATCCAAATATGTTTATGTAAACAAATTACAAGGACAAAATTATTGTTTATTCATTAATTTTTATTTTTTTGTAAATAAACTAGTTAAATAATAGTTACGTAAGTGGCTAAGTTCAAAATGATTATACAATTATGTTTGATCATTTTTTAATTCACTAGTTAAATTATAGTTATATACTTACTTCAACATCATCATTAATTTTTACAAATGACCATAGTTTTTTTTTGATTTGGATTACTTCCAGCTTTTTCAAGTAACTCTTTTTCCTTTAATCGCCGTTTTTCAGCGCCACTTTTAGCTTTAGACCTTCTTGATGGTAATTTTTTTAAAATGATTATATAAAAACACATTAATCGACAGCAAATACAATTAAATAGTAGTAAATGTTAATTGTAACAGTATTTGCAGTGCGCCAGTGTAGCTGCAAAAATATACTATGACAGTTTAACGGGTTGTGAAATGTGAATAATGAATATTGTGCTTATATTATGAGTCTATGGTAAATTGGGAAATATCATTAATGTTTTGTATAAAACTATTAATATGAAAATATATTTCGTGTACCATCACTTTTTGTGCATATTGTATTGTTGTTATAAATGTCACTATAAATAGTATTCTTATATGAGACGTATTGTGGAGTGTATCGGTGACGCTGGTGGTGCGGTGCGATAAACTATTAGACATACGTTACTCTTACTATAAAAAATCCTTTTAGTTTTAGATAATATATAAATAATTTAATTTCTAAATACACAGAATTGTTATTATTAGCATTATTGAATAATAATGTTCCTACAGTCTAAAAATGTTTCATTCTGATGAGACATAATAAGTTGTAAGTTTATAACCATAATAATATTTAGAAAAAATGTTCCAAATAGTTCGGCAATGGGCCTATTAATATGAATTAATTTGGGGCCCGGGGCCCAGGGGTTTCTTGCACCCCTAGCACCCCCGGTAGTTGCGGCACTGGGGGGTTTCATGTTTCATCCCTTTAATTTTTTTAGGTAACCTTATCCATTCCTCCATTTATTATATCTATAATAATATATATAATTTAGCCTCGTGAACTTTATCAAATAGAATTATCAATCAGTAGGTGGGTATTTCCTATATCTAACATAACTTAAACTATATAGAATATATTTTATTGAAAATTGTAGTTTTACCTAAATCTGTGAGAAACAAAAAATACATTTATTGGTTTACAAATTAATAATGGTGTATGTATTTTTTTTCTATGTGTGAAAATAATTTTCCTGATAGAAATAATGGTACGATACTCCGATTACCACAATAATAAGGCATTATTTTCAGTAGAAATTTTCATTTCGAGAGTACTATATTTAGCTCATTTTTTCGAAGTTTAAGAAGAACTACCAAATAATAGCGGAAATTCACGGAAATTTTAATTTTGACAAACTCGATATTAAATATTTCATGATAACTTGTGCAATTTTGATTTATAGGAACTTGAAATTTTTTAAAATTATTATTAACATTATTTTGGAACTATTAAATTTATTATAAATATAGAACTTTGGAATTTTTCTAAAAATGTAGTTTCTTTTACAATTGTTAATTATGTTCAATATAATTTGCAATTTTAGGTTTTCAAATTTGAAAATTTAATATAAGTTAACCAATGGTATGAAGACATTTTTTCGTGTACCTAGTAATATGGATGGTATACTACAACTGCTAATTAAGCTTCTTATTAATTTTTGCTATAAGTATAAAATGTAAATAGTACCGACATTTTAAAAATATTCCTAAATGATAATTATTAGGTAGGTCGTAGGTAGCTCGTTGGTACATTATATATGTTTTTAAGTTTAACAAACTAAAAAGTACTAACACAATGATAAATAATGACAACCACAAGTTATATAATTAGTTAATAATATTACAGATAAGTAATCATACAAATATTTATTACAAAACTATATGCTTATAATATTACATATACTTATTAATTATATTATGTAAAATAATAAATTATATCAATATTACGAATGATTTTTTTTTATGTAAGATAGCATAAATATAGGCATATGTAACATATGTAACATAGACGTAGTTAAGAAATAATTTCTAGAAAGTCTATAGTCTATAGTCTAGGTCTAAAACCTAGGTTAATAGCAATTAACAGGCTACAATTTGTGGGGGGGGGGGGGGGGGGGAGGTGCTGCAAGAAATTTTAAGAGGGCTATAGCCCACCCTGTCCCTAGCAAACTCGCCCATGATAAAAAACAAAACATTCTACATTTAGTAGGAAAGTACTACAACATTTTAATTAAAAACGATTAATATTGTAATCTATAATAACATAATAATATACAAACAGAATAGGTAATTAGATTATATATCTCGGAGATATAGATATTGATGTATGGCCGATATGGCGATAATCTAATAATTTAATAATTATTATAAAACATTTGAATCAGGTTTCGGTTTTAAGCTTTTAACTATAAAATTTTGTTAAATTCGAATAGTTTATTTATCGATCACCGAGAGAAGTTATTTAGTTATTATATAAATAAGTTAGGTAGTTTGTAGTTATAACTTTTATATTTTCAATTAGGTATATACAAAACTGGCGAGATCTTTTATGGGCCCTGGTGATGAACAAATCCTAGCCCCTCTTTACTTATGATCAGTAACGTATTTACAGAGAGTGATCCGGGTAATATAATCATAGAAACTATTTTTTAAAAAATAATTTTAATTCCCATAACTGTAATTATAACTATATTTTGTTATCAATAGTAAATTGTGTACCTACTTTACCTATTGTTTTAAAATCTTTCAATATTCCATATACTGATATACTTAGACTTCAAATTTAATTGTTAAATGTATTTGAATATAATAATATATCGTTATAAGGTTAAGTAGGTAGTTGTTTATGTAAAAGTGTAATGTAATTGATTTCGATAGAAATTTTGACTTGAAATCATATAAAAACCATTCTAGATGAAGTTGAGTTTTCGAAATATTTATTGTTAGGTATTTATTTAAATAATAGATGATTAATGTTCGAACTTGTAATCCATATCCTATAACCTTAAACCATTAAAAGTTATTACTTTATTAGATATGAACTAATAAAAAATTATAAATAAACATATTTAAAAGATAAAGAACTACAAACGTTCATCAATTTTAACCACATTAATATTAAAGTAATGGTAACATAGGTTAGGTTACTACTTTTAAAGTATAGGTACTACTAAATATAATTAATACTATTAATTCACCTAAATGCAATATTAGTTACCCGCAAAATATAAAAGGTGAATTAGGTATTTATTAATAACTATTATTATTATTATTATTATTATTACTAATTTATAAATTAGTGTAATTATTGTTTTGCCCTCTTTTAATATCATAAAATTGTACCAATAGAATCATAGGTACCTATAGCTTATTATAAAATTTATTCTACATTTATACTCGTAACATTATATTATATATTAACGGAAAAGAGTTTTATCATGACTAGTAATATTTTGTTTTACAATATTATACACATTATTGTCCAAACAATCTTCATTATTATTACTGAAATCTTGCTGATTCTCTTGCCATTCGAGTACACCACTCAAGAGACGGATGTACCTGTATATATTTTAACCAATTATTATATAATTTTAATTTCATACAATATAATGTATAGGTAAATTATAACTGTACAAGTATTACTGTTTTGACTATTTCGGACCATTTAGATATTTGAAAATGTATAAATATGTTACTATGTTAGTAATGTAATTTATTAAATAAAACATGACTCGAAAGTCTTATAGTTAATTAAAATCTATAATTAAAGTCTAATAATTTCTATGAAAATACACTGCATAATATATCTATACTGTACACTTATTTAGTAACCGTAGTTATTCTTTTAAAAAATGTATTTGTGAAAATTAGTATTATTTATATGAAATAATATAAATATTTAGTCTTATATTATTTGTATTAAAATAATAAAATATCATACTGCTAGTGAATGGATTCGAAATAATTTAATTTAAATAACAAATTTTATTACAAATATTATTTTACAATTATAATTATTGTGTTTATTAAATTACTCATTAGTAATGTACCTATACCTATATTTAATTATTTTATTAGACAACTATTTAAAATTTAGTTTTAATTACAGATTGATTCTCCCTTAAATTTAACATCCATTATTTCGATATTGTGATATGGGTTTTAAGACTTTCAGTCGTCGGTGTCCAAAAATTGTGGAGTGTGCGATCATATAAAAATGGAAGTTTTGTGGGACGAAAAATAACGCGGTGAATTTATAGTATTATTAGTTTTATAGTTTTACTTAGCTAATTTAAAGTTTAAACTGCAAGTAGGTAAGTCTTGCTTTAATGAAATGGAAAATTTACTTTCGATTCTACTACCAGCACTCATTATTAACTGTACAGTGCATAATATTATGAATAACTGGATAACTCTGTATATTACATACTTGATAGCCATTCTCAGAATCTCATTCTTTGATAATTTTTTATCGTGCGGGTGAGTGGGTACCAATTTACGAAGTTCTGCAAACGCACCGGTAACGTTATGTTGACGCCATCGTTCCCGGGAATTTGTCACGGTACACGGTTTACGGGAATCCGGTACCGGGAACCTCCGGATTCCTGGGATCTGATTTCCAGTCAACGGGTCTTCATCGCCAGAAGTCAAATCGTCCGAAGTTAAATCGCATTCTTCGTCCGAGCCGAATAGCATGACGGCCCGTGACGAAGACGAATCATCTCTTGTATCGCTCAATATTTGTTGTGTTTGTTGGCTCTTCAACATATTATTTTAATTAGGTACTGGAAATTGAAATTTACCTACAAGCACGATTTCGATATATTATATTACAATATACAAATAGTATTATATAAGTGGCAATTGCATGTTAAAATTAATATGCATGTCAAATGCTATAACTATATGTATATTGTATAATCTGTAGCAATATTTTGATAATTGAATATTATGTACCCATTGAATGATTTAAATGCAAGTTTTTATACATTCCTGATTACTTTCAAGTACCTAGTGTATGTTATAGGTAGATAGAAGATCAGATCTAATCAATAGATACCAAATAGAAAGCGGAGAAATATTGCAACCGATAAATTGAAGATTAAATATTGTCTCCTGTGCCTGTGGACACCTTCCCATCATGAAAAACAAAATTATAAAAATTAGGTTTAAGTATATTAAATGAAAGTAAATTGATATAGTTGTATAATTATATAGTTATAACTCATTATAATAATAAATCAATAAGGAATCGTTTTATTTTTTAAGAAATTTACTTTTCTTATATTGATTTAATTTGATTAAAAATATTTAGATTTAGCAAATAGCAATGATAAAACAATATGTTTATTGTTTACGAATTTACGATAAATGGTAATTGCTTAAATGCTTGAACTAAGTTTAAACGACTAAGTATACGCTTATAATTTATTAAATGTGAATATTATTATTATTTAAAAAATTGTTCCTTTATTAATATTAATTAAAAATTTTACGACTACTGTGTATTTTTTAACATTTTTATACAATTTAAATAGATATAAATTATCCATAGAGTATTAAATATACTATAATATATTGAATCAATGTAGATATTATATTTATTTTGTAATGTTGCTACCGTTGGTTAGTTTTACTTCTAATAGATAATTGAATATTATCAAAACAAGTTACGAGACTGCGAGCTTACGTCAAAGTTAAGCAACATTAATAAATATGTAATAGTCTATTCAATGGTAAATGTATTGAGTAAATGACTAGTAAATTAACAAATAGTTAAATTTAACTGTTGGTAAATAATAAAAAAATGTAATATTTATTGAATATAGATATATATTTTAATTAGACTTAGCTGTTTAGGTATAAGTTAGGTCAAGATATTATGTATATTATACTAACAAATAATTAGAAATATATTATTAACTTACCTTATATTGAATGTTGAATAAAAAATTCTTTTAGTACACCACTCAATACAGAATACACTATATATTATATGGTCTTGCAGATTTCTGTATAAAAGTTATACTATTACACCTATTCGTACACTATACTACTGAAGGGTGCAAGTACATCTTGAAAATAAAATAGGATATAAACTGTGAACGCCCCTTATAAATGAACAACCAACCGGTGACTACTATACGAACCTTTCACCCTTAAAATACAAACCACCCATTTCTTTCGCCCGATAAACTGCTGACTACAGCCATATTGTAATTTATAACTATAATCGTTATTTAATCTATTAAATTGTTTTTCATTGATAATAATCATCCTAATAATATATAAAAAAGTATATATTTTGTTAGACATACCTATAATATTTAGTATTACTCAGGGGCGCCATTTCAGTATTTTAATAGGGGAGCGAAAATTGAAGCAGGCCAAGCTTCACGCCGATCGGGTCAATTTTTTTTGATATTAAAATTATGTTAGTAACTGACAACTTCATTTGCGATACATTTTTTAGGAATGTAAAATGTTTTTTTAATTATACCTAATTTTATTAAACATATCATGTATCAACGTACCTGTATCATTATTCACTGCTCAATTAACCATAATGACAAACGACAAAATGGTACATACATACAAATTTACAATAAGTCCGTCGACAATGTTGTTGTAGATTATGAAGGTGGCGTATGGCATTTGAATATATGTATCGGTGCGATAAAATACGTAAAAAAAATAGGGGAGCCGTGGTCCACCCTGCTCCCCCCGCAAATGGCGCCCCTGGTATTACTGTTAAAAATTGCCATTATACAAAAATAGATTTAATCAATATTAATGGTTTGTGATAACTGTAATATAGTATATTATATATACTATATGATTTATTGTTTTCTGTTCATTTTAAAAGAAGTTTTCATGTAATAAATAATTTATTTCAATTAATTGTTTTAGTACATTGTATTCAATTTTCAGTTAACTAATAACTATTAGTATTCATTTTTATAAAATATAAATATTATAAAATCAATAATGTATTTGTATTATAGAATAAAACTAATTTATCTACTTTTTCATATATTTAATATGTTTGAAAATTATTTACCTATAGAAGAATTTTCACACATATTTAAATATTTTGGTTTACTTAAATACAATAATGAAAAATTAAAATGAATAGGTAGGTAAGTACTGCAAAATATGTAAGTAGGTATCTATATATTATCATTTATTTTAAATTATTTATTTATATTTATTTAAGTTCAAAAATAAAAGCCTTTTTTGTTGCCAGTAGTTTTATATTTATTAACTATATATTAATATATGTGTGTGTTAATTAACATCAATCATACCTATGTGCTATATAAAGTTACCTCTTACCTATTTATTAAAAAAATATCATATTAAAATGATCAAGATCTAGATTCCAGGAGCTATTTTTAATTTGTACGTATTTACTATACATATTATTAATTTTTAGTTTAGAATATAAGCATTTTAAAAATTAATTTTATCTTTTTAAATTTGTAACAAAATATTTGAATAATTAAATACACTTGTTTGTATAAGAACTAGTCACTAGAAGTAGGTATATACTATATCTCTACTAGCTCTACTCATAAGCGTAATTAAGTGCGTACAAAACTTATTTTAGATCGCTTTTTTGGCCAAGTATAGAGCTTTGAACTTTTTTCCAAAAATGTTTAATATTTCCTACAATTTTCGGTTTATCGGTTTGAAAACTTTATCGAAGTCGTATCATATACTGCTTAATATTTTTACAAAATATTTTAAAATCGTGATTGATAATTTTTTTATAAGCTTTTAAAGTTAAAATTCCCGAAAATTATCAAAATATCGGTTACGTTATTAAAATTTTTTTTTATTTCATGATAACTAATTAGATTTTGATCATTAGGATTTGAAAATTTTGAGTATTTACATAGGTGTTCTACATTAGAGAAAAAAATTTGGAAACGATTGGTTGATTTTCTAACTAAGTATAGAACTTTGAAAATTTTTCTAAAAATGTTTAATATTACATGCTATTTTGGGTTTAAAGATTTGAACATTTTATAAAAGTTTATACTCAAATATTACTTAATCTATTTTCAAAATATTTTTAAAACTGACAATTTTTTTTATAAGCATTTAAAATTTGAATATTTAGTAGAATTTTTTTTTTATATCTGATGACACTTTTTCGGGTAGAAATAATGGTCGGATTACCACTAATCACGAAAATTGTGTCTAATTAGTACTTTATTTAGCTCATTTTTCAAATTCCTCAAAAGTTTTTCCTTGGGAGAAGAAAAACTATCAAAAAATGATGGAAAAACGTCAAAATTTACGGAAATCGTAATTTTGATGAAATTGATTTTAGGGTTTTCATAATAACTAATGCGATTTTGAATGTGGATACTTTAATTTTTTTTTTTGAGTATTCTCATAGATAGTATACACACGTTGTAAACTTATGGAACGACCTATCAGTATAATATATATTATTATTATATTGAGTTTTGCTCAGAATCGTATTTTTAATGCAATATCATTGTATTCATATCTTAATTATAAACCACTAATTTCTCCGAGGACCGAAGGGACGAAGGAGGAACATCAAAAATTGACTTTACCACTTTTTTTTTTTAATTTTGCAACATAAATCATATTTTACTTAATTACCAAATTGTATATTATATAACATATAATATTGTGTTGTAATAATCAAATATTATTACTACTATACGACAGTTAATAAATCTATATACGATATACATAAACTTAAAACTATATATTGTAATTTGTTAAATATTATATATTTAAATTTTTTAATAAATATTACTTTTTAATTTTATTTAATGGTCTAATAATATAGTAATTAGTATGGTAATTTACTATTTACAAAGGGACTAAAATCGTTATTACAAATTTTTATATTAGATTGATAATTGAAGTGCATTTTAGATATAGGCACTGCAATATGATACAATCAAACATTGTAAAATTGCGTAATTTGAAATATCTTTATAAGTGCATTTAATGAAATACTATATAGCAGTGACGCAGTGTATAAGTATATAATATGTATAAATATGAATTAAAATATTATTGGTACTTATACTTATTAATCTTATATGCTAATATAATTAATATTGGTAATTAATCATTACGACTTACGAGTTACAAGTAATTATATATAAATGTAACATAGTATATACCTACTACATATAACTACCTAACACTCTTGTATTATTACTAATCTATATATATATATTATACATCCTACTTATCAATATTATTTCTATAATAATTTGATTGATTTTATTAGGTATATAACCTTGAATCTGTGAATTATATTATGCACTTGACGCCTTCACGATTATAATAATAAAAAAAGTGGGTTGGTATTTTAGTAACGATAAAAAAGTAACTTTTTTTTGCTGTTGTTATTTTAATTTTTTTTTTTTTACCGAAATTGATCTCCACTAAAACGACCGAATACCGAATTTCTCGCAAGCATTATTATTACCGCCTTGCCATCCATATTTATATATATATATGTATATTGTATATAATATAATATAATGCACAAGGGTCGGGGTTCTTGGGATAATCATTTGACCGAAGTGACTTGCGCGCTCGTTGCACGTGCGCAGCTCGGCGGACGACTGCCACGCTCCAGCTTTTGTGCGATAACGAATATCCCCTGGCGAATTGCGACGACGCAGTGCGCCTATCGGTAACGCGCTGACGCCGTTCTCGAGGATATAAAAATAAATATGACAATCGTGTTATAACAAATAATATTCGAATCGAGTGCACGAGCAGGCGTTGACCGTGGGCGCTGGTTTTCGGCGATAATCCACAAATCCTGTGCCGACAGTGATTACAATGAAAGGGACTGGAGAGAAATCGACGCGCGCGGGCTGGCCGTAATTGTTAAATCATATATTTTTTTTTTTTTGTATTGTGCTCTTAGTGGCCGCCAGCGCGCGTAATACGCATTCAATATTTATAACTATTAAACTATTACTCGTGCTGACGCGCGGCATTATACGAGAATCGCCGCGGCAAACACGCGCGCGGAAATCAATTTCTCGTAATGTGATCTCTTATAATATGTATTAAAAACGTATTATTATATAGTTTAGGTACCCGATTACCGATACTCGATACAATTGGGCATGTACGTCGTATTGTCGTGCATTACACTTTACAATTACTGACCATCGATCATTAGTTCACTATACACTATACCAAGACAATTAGTATTCTCTATACTATATATTTTATAAGTTAGTAGTTATAAGTTATTAATTTATAACTTGTAAGTTTTTATTACATTGTGATTAGCAGATTAGGTATAATAATATATTTATATAGTAAATATTTTATATAACGCGCCATTATTAAATTAAGATATTGATTTATAGTAAATGGTACTAAATAGTAAATACATTTTTAGGTACATGATTATATTTTTATGTAACCAATATACATTTTTCGTCTATTAAATAGCCAAATAGGAATAGGTATAAAAAAAAACATATCTTCTATAATATTATGTATTATAATTTTCACTATTTGCATATCATAATAAATGATACCTAATCTTCTTATACACGGCACGTGTTGAATTTACGATGCGTGTAAGTGCTACTCATCATCAAGATTCAGCAACAATTTGTGGAATAGAGTATAATAGTATAAAGTACGATCAGCAAAATGTATAATCTGTAACGTTTTTTTGTCAGATAATAGAAAATATTACTATTGCATAACCCTAAATTGATTGACACGTGACTATTGTTCGGCGTAATTAATTCAATGAAGTCTATACTCGTTACGATTATATATAAACCTATATAAATATTTTTATTATAGTTTCATATGGCTTGGATATTTGGTTCCATCATTTAATAAAATCGTAATAGAATATTTGATTTAAAATCATATAGAAATAATTAAAAAAAACATGAGAAAATATTCAATTCTAATTGACTTTAAAAAAACATAATTTAAATCAAATATATAAAAATGAAACCATTGTAAATTGTTTTAAAAGGACGTTATACCTATGTTTGTTGTCTCTGTCTTACATAGTTACATCATAACATAACAAATCTATGTACCGCATTTTTACTACAGTTTATTTATTATCAATATTAGACTAAATGTATCTATTAATTATTATTATATTACAACGTGTATATGAACACTCGAAAACACGTTCATGTAACTTAAAACTACAGGTATTTAACGCAATAATATAATTTATTATTAACTTTTGTTTTCTATTATTCTGATATTCATATCTCGTTGTACAGGTTCATACTAAATAATCTAGTACAACATAAAAGAAAACTAGTTACAGATTATGTAAAAAATATTATAATTTATAGTTATAATTTTAGAATAAAAACTATTGACAAGTAATCATTATATTTATCAATTATTTTATTCCTATATAAGATATAACTTTTAAACACTTAGTACAAAATAGTTTATAAATTTATTTATATTATATTAAACAATTTATAACAAAACAACTATTATTATATTTGTATAGTACCTATATGACATACGTATACATTTTCATAATAATTATTAAAAAAAAAAAAAAATCAATAATATAAAATATATTAAGCTACTTATATTTTAATTGTAAAAAAAGGTTCATTGCAATATTTGAAATACAATTATTAAACTTAGTTTAGTATTTGTCAAACATTTATAAACCTTAATTAGAAATTAATAAAACAACAAAATTAAATTTTAAACAATAATATATTATTAATAATAAACAACATTTATCAGTGTAATTTATTTAACATTCATTTTTATACCTAATCAATATAAATATTAAATTACAAAAATATTATTTAATAATTTCTAATTTTCATTCAAGTGGAGAGGGAATTCACAAATACATATTACGTATATCTACTGATATATTATAATATTAAGTTTTTTAATTTTTTAAAATTTATAGAGCTTTTATTCATAAAAACTTTATAGCACAACAATTATGTTCATAATAAGGAAAATATACAATGGATAATAATTAATATTTTATAGATAATACAAAAATAATTTTTCAAATTAAAAAGCCAAACTTGAAGAATTTTAACATATTATAAATCATAACAACGTTTTTTGAATTTTAGAAAGGGGCATAACACATATAACCCACATTGGCACCTTTTACCGCGCCTGTTACTTCTATTATAGTCCGAGTACTATATACCTATATTATAATATAGTTAAGTATAATATTATATATTTAAATAAATTATAAATTTTATTTAAATTAAATAAATGCAATCGTTATTCAATCGATTAAATGTACCTATCAAATTTCAAAGATTATATATATTAAACATTATACAATGGTAACTTTTTAATTTTTAAAAAAATTAAATATAATGCTATTTATTGGTTATCCTCATCACTATGGTAATTTTAAAGTTGTGTTTTTATAATTTTTTGTAAGGCCTTTTTAACATTTATAAAATATATATTTAATATAATTTATTTATTTACATTTATATTATATTTAATATGTTTTTTTTATAGTTGCTTATCTAACTTAAGGAAAATTAATAAAGTGATAATAAATAATAGTATCTGGTATTTTAAAAGAAATGGTACCTACTTAAAGTACACTACTTAAAACAGTACAATTAAACTTGTTTTTATATACAAACATTATGCAAACATGAAACATTCAAATATTAAGATGTTTTAATTTTTGTTTAAAATATACATTTATTTAATTTATTTTGTGACTATAGTACTAAGAGCCAAAAAACTTTGCATATATCTATGGCTGTGTATACATTATTTATGGAAAAAAATATAAAAATAATAAACATTTTATGGCCTACCGTACAAATATGAAATATTATACATTTTTTGACTAAACTAAAAATAATATACAAAATAATTTAGTAACTTTTGTATATTTCTAAAATAAAATTACAAAATATTCTACTGATACAAAACAACTAGTTTTATTAATCACAGATAAATAATATTAGTCATAACTCGTTTTCAGTCTCATTAATTTTTTGAAATTGATTCATTTCAAATAAAATAACAAAATGTTTTGTGTATTAATGAAAAAATATAATGTACCTAACTTTTAATACATAGTAATTATTTATTTTAACTTTAAATATATAAATTATAATTTAAATTTAAAAGGTACCTGTGTAATATTAATAATTAATATATAATATTATAATATATATATTTGTTATAGAATAATAATAATTAATGAACACCACCTACCAAATATTTGATAATTGATAAAATATTAATAAAACAAAGGAATGATATTTTTTTTATTTATAACTTTATGGCTAGTAGTTTATATACATTATTGCAGGTATATTATGATAATTCATAATATACTTAAATCAATAATTATTCATTTGTTTTTTTATTTATAAGGTGTCCAATAAAGCTTCATTTTACATTATTATCTATTTTATTGAACATTATATTTTACTGTATCCTAATATAAATTAATAATTATAATTTTAATTTTTATATTTATATTTATATATGTATTATAAAAATACAAGTTATAATAATTGGTATACCAATCTGATTGATTATTTTTATTTTACTAGATACCTACTGCTCAATTAATTTAACTATATTATAAATTTAACTATTTTATAAGATATTCCAATACTTTGAATGAAAATATTTTCTTTATCGTTGGAATATTGGAATCCACAGTTAAAAATATTATTAAATAAATTGGTTTTGTTCAACATTAGACATTACGATTTACGGAACGTTTTTATTTGAAAAATGTATGATCATCCTCATCATATAATTTTCAATAATACATCATTAGATAACAATTAATAAGTATACTTTTCTAGTTGATTGTAGATGAAAAAAAAAATATCAATGAAAAGAAAACAAGACAAACAGAACAGGTGCTGCTATTAGACAAATGGCATATACTGCAGATCTGGGCTGGCATGTAGAAATAGCTATAAATTCATCTTCAGAATCACTATTAGGTCCTGGTCTTAACATTTCTAAAACTGTTGTTTGGTGTGACCAAAAATTTAATGGTAGTTGACATTCACCAGTGATATTTAAACAAGATGAAATGGGTTTTGAGACATCATATACTGTTTTGTTAATGGCAAAATGTATACGAATGAAATTATTTTGAATTTCATTTTCGCTGTTGAATACGAAAAAATAATATTCATCACTTGGCACCCTAGAAAGTATAATCATAATAAATATTTAAATAGTCACAATGATCATTATCATAAATATTATATTGCAATTTTTAGTTATGTGTAATTTAAAACATTGAGTACTATTTAAAATATGAATATAATACTAATATTTTTTTATAAATATATTTATTAATATAGTTATATATATTATAATAGATGTACCATGTAAACTATATTGTCAATCCATTAGAATTTTTAGATTCTAAACGAGGTAAGAATGTATTGGTTTTAATTATGTGTATTTTTTTTTGTTATGTATGTATAGACACTTTATTTTCGAGTAGAAATTAATAATCATCTTATCATTTCAAGTGGGGACAGTTTCTGTATAGAATTTTATCTAGTTAGTATTTTATTTAGGGTATTTTTGAATTTCCAACAGTTTTTTTGACAAACTACTCAAAAATTACGAAAAAACGACAAATATCATAAAACGTATTATTTTACAAAAATAATTTTCGTTGTTTTAACTCAATAAATAATAGGTGTAATTGCAGAGAATAGACATTATATTTTATTTTTTTTTGTATTCACATAGGTAGGTACATTATATACGTGATTAAATTTTGTAAAATTTGTTATTATTATGTTTAATCTAATTACGGAACTCTACAAATATAGGAAATTTGTTCTTGATTAGAATTCTTTTTTATATGATAATTCATTGTATTCTAATATTAATAACAATACAATACTAATTATTCTACAACCACTTGTTTGGGATAAGTACTATATCCTCTTCGAAGATCAAATGGTCAATGGAGGAACTTTCATCACTTGCATGTAAATTTTGTCTGCATGCAACTTTTTCATTTTGATTTACAATAAAAAATGTATTTTTTTTTTTTTAATAATAACTACATCGAGATGTTTAACAGCGAAAAAGACTATAGTTGCTGTATTTTCTGTAGTACTATTGTTGTAGCTTTTCAGATTTACATTATGTTCTCAAAATGTTGTTCTACATAAATTAAATTATAAATAGCATAATTCCATAAATAAAACACATACTTGTAATTAACAGTATTCCGATGGCTGGCTGCTTCATAGTCAGGCATTTTATTGGGAGGTAGACATTTATTGTGTGGAGCTAATGGTAAACTTAATAAAAGGCCTTCACATTGAAGAAGCATTTCTTCACTACTTGAAAATGATGACCAAAACTCGCTATGACTATGGTCTTTCAATATATTCTTGTTGGTTTCAGTCACATTTCCACGAATTTGTGCAATTCCATCTGATAAAAGTGTATCAGCCTGAAATATTTAATTTTTTTTTTACTTTATTGTTAGAATAAATAATTTTATAAACCACATATTATAGTGATAAACATAATAAATAAGTAGGTACACTTGTAAAATTCAACTAGTAGGTTGTAGGTAGGCTTATATGTACAATATGTACTTAGCACTGGAACTTACTATTAATTCATGCAATATTAAATCTTTACGTTATTTTGTAATCCTATATTTGTTTTTTAAGATGTTAGATTATTAATATTTTATTAAGTACTTAATATAGTTAATATTATACAACTTCACCTCTTCAATAGCTGCATCGTTTTGTTTATCGTGTTTAAATAGTTCTTTGCTTAGGTTTTCGAGAATTTCTTGGCTATTTGTAGTTGATCGTTTAAATCTACTCCGATAATGTCTTAGCCTTGGACCACGCCATGATGTATCATCATCATCCATTGCATTTTCAATAAGTTGATATAGCCGATTTGTAGATTCCACCGTATTATTCACTGGATCACTTAAGTCATTTTTAAGAACTTCTTTTAACTTGCGTAACAGTGTTGCACCGTCTTTTCCTTGATTTCCCAATTTTCGTAATGATTCTTCTATTAATTCTTTTGATTGAGGTATGTTATTTATTTCTTCTCCATTTTGGATTACAGGTTTAGATTTTTTATTTTGAACTACATAATCTTCATTATCAATTTTATCTTTCATTTCTTTTTGATATAAATCTTCAGCGTAGTCTAAATGATGATTGGCCGTTTTAATACTATTTTTTTTTAAATTTAGTTTTTTTGTATTTGTATCATTTAGGTTGTGTGCAGAAAGATAGACCACATCCGGTGCCATATCTGGCACGGTCATACCAGCAGTAAGTTTTCTCATGATATTTGTAATATGTGTATCATTACCTTCTTCAGACGATTCAATTTCATCAAGCTCTTCACTAGAATTGTCTCCTATGTAAGCACATTCTTTTAAATGTTTGTGCCCTTTAATAACAATTATACTAGCGCCTGCCCACCTATTAAAGTGTAATAATTCAAATATTATTATTACAATTAAAGTAACATTATACTTTTAGCTGAACTTATTATTTATTTTATTTTAATAATTACAATATTATATCTATTTATACTTAATATTTTATTTATATTTCACCTTGAACATGTAGATACTTTTACAGTTGAATCTTTAAGTAAATAAAATCCCCAATATTCTTTGATGTCATCTTCTAACGTAATATGTCTTTCCATTTCAACAAATTCCATTTTCGGTAACATAGATGGTTTTTCTGGCATCAAAAATGCATTAAATGTAGCATTTGTATTTACTATGTGCCGCTGTAAATAGTTATTATAAATTAAAAAGTTATCTTATGTGAATTAAATAAAAAAAATTACCTGACACCAAAATGTTGACATTTTTTGATCTAATATTCTCATATCAGTAACAGCTAAAGGATACTTATGCTCAGAATAGACATGATAACGAATATACAACGGTGCTATAACCAAAATACCAGGCAAAAGCAAACTTAAAATGCATAATCGAGCTGCTTTCAGGGGTCCTTTCAGGCTATTAGGGTTTTCTTTCTTATAATATACGCCACCTAAACAAATTATATTTTTAACATAAAATTAACTTAAGCTAAACCGTTTTTTATTAAATATTTAATTATACAGGTTAAATTAATTTACATAATTTATTACATATAATAGATCTCAAAATATAAATTATGAGTGTGTGTTACATAAAAAACACAATCTAAAATTTTTTACAAATTTAATCTAAATATAGATGCATATGTTAATTAATACATTTTTATTTATTCAACTTCTTCTTCGCCTTACCTCCCAACTATATGGGGTTGACCTCTCTAGTCCTTTACCTCCATGGATTACGATCACCTACATCTCGTCCATTCACACCAGCTCCCTTCATATCAATCTCAATTCCATCTATCCGCCTCTTATTTTATCTTCCTCTCCCCAACTACCATCACATGCATTTTCATAACAACTCTCATTTCCTCTGAATCATCTATCCTCATAACATACCTAAACAATCTCAGCATATTCAACTATTATATTTCAAAATATATAATATTTGTATTTTATATTTGTGCATTATATTATTATTTTTTGGAAGTTGAACTATAGGTTTCGTAAGTAATCGTAGGTACGATTTTATATTTTTATTATGGTTTCAGATTTATAACATTAAATTGTTACTGTTTATCTACTTCGAGCATTTTAATATTAGGTATATTGTATTAAAGACTTACATTGTTGGGTTGACAAATAAATTTGAATTCATAGTAGAAAAATAACAATAAATAATTGTCCCCAAGGTTACTTGCAACATAATTCATTTTAACCTTTGAAAGGACATGTATCATTGACGCACGACTATATAGTAGTCTACACACGCTACACAATATTGTTCGTTATTAAGCCTTATTTGTTTTACGATTATGAAGTTTATTTTATTTTATCCATTTTTTAAAGCTAAAAACAAAATCCAAATATTATGAACAATATTTATTTTATTATTATTATAACAATAACCTTGTATTTTGTGTAAAAATGAGATTATTTAAAAACGATAATGTTTCCAGATGTGCATTATTATTTATTTTTCTGTTTTAATATTAATTTTTAATAATTAGGTAATTTTAAAAGTTAGTTATAATGGTCTGACTAATGAAATATAATCTGTAAACTAGCAAAATGTATATATTTTTAAATTTAATTGAATTTGAATCTACGTTTAACAAATATTAATAACACTAATATTATACCAAAAAACAATAACAATAATTATGAACACTACACTATTATAAAAAGTTCAACGTAGTTAATGTTGACTGCTTTTGAAAATAGACTACAATTGTTACTTACTGATAATAATGTAAGACCTATAAAATAAAAAAATTATTATGAAGAATTAAATTATTTAAAAGCGGTATTCTATTTTACACGAATTATTCAACATGCGGATTAAAAGGTCGATGAACCTATAAAGATTAAACCTCTAAAATACAATTTATATTTTACCTAGAAATTATATTAGGTATACATTATATTAGGTACTATCAAATCAATTACATAAACAAAAAACACACTGAAATTGAAATAGAACAAATCTGCCAATAATATTATAACCTTGAAAATAAAATTAATTTTTTTTATATTTTTTTATTACAATGATAGTATTATAACAATAAATTTAAATGTGCCTACTATAATTATAGTTTATGTAATATTTTATTACAATGTAATACATGTAAATATAATATTACTCATATTAATTTTTAAAAAAATGACAAATGATGGGATTAATACTTACAAATTATAATATAGGATAAAGAAATAAGGATAATTTTCTGAAGTTATAAAAATGAGCATAATATATAATTAATATGATTAAATTTAAAATATTATTTAATTTTTAGTATTGTATTTTTATATTTATAAATATTAAAAATAATTTTTCTATTTTTCCGAGTTTATACGAAGGTATAATGTGTAAATTACTGATTATCTCAAAAAGTTGGCTTAACTTAAAATTAATCATTTTTTCGAATTAAGTAAACTTTAACACACCTTATAGGTTCCTGGTACATCGTACTAGTGTAGCTTTAAGTATAAGTATTGATTTGATTTTCATACGGTTTAAATATTAATATTACCTTCAATTATTAAGTATAAATAACATTTCGTTTGTTTTTATTTAGTTTTAATGTTTTCATAAACATGCGTCGTTATTGCATACATATTGCCATTAAATACTGTCATATTAAATATTAAATATTGTTATACTCGATTAACTTAAATATACACGTATATTACAACTGCTAGATTTAACCTAATATGTATATTGTAATAAATTTATATTAACAGAGCCCAGAGATATCTCAAAATATAAAAATTTGTATCGTATTTATTTTTAATAATAAATACCAATAAAAACTATAAACTTGTTCCAAATTCCAACATAGTTTTGTTCATGGACGGCAATAAATGTTTATAAGTGCCTTGACTCTATAAATAACTACATTAGCTATTTGAATAAATATATACTTGTGACTAGACATATAATTATTATATTAAGAAATCATTATAAATAATAAAACAAATATAAAATAATCTCTTGACTTAAATGTATCAAATTGTTAATGATCGAATGAACGTTAAAGCAATTTTTATACCTAATTAATTGTTTTAAAAGTTAAAACAATAGGAGGAGATTTCATAATAATATCAACGTAATATGTACATGTTTCCAAATAGCATTTAATGTATAATGTTAATAATTTAATCGACTTTTCAGTTTTCTTCTTATTATAACTATTATATATTGAACCTACATTGTAGCTGTAGGTATATATATATATATATATATAACATTAAAGCAAACAGTGAAACTGAATATTATAGTAGATAGATACCTACCTAAAAGGTATAGGTATTTTTTTAACTATAAATACTTAATTGGTTTAGTCCCTATAAAGGATATACTTTTATTCGCTATTATTTTTAAATAATTAATATTAATAAGTAACTTTTGTTGCATTCAAATTTAACATTTTATTTGTTCTCTTGGTTTTATTTTTTATTTATTGAGTATTTACAGTATTTATAATTTCAATAATTTTCTACGCTTGAAAGTATTATTTATTTTAGTTAAATTATATTTATTTATACAAGTTTACATTTAGTAAAATGTTATGAAACATCAATAGTGGTAATTAATACTTAAGTACTATTAATATCAAGTTTATATACAAATTATATTCTGATCTAGGTATCACCATTGATTATAGAATAGACTATTCTATAATAGTCACATATAATTTATTTTAGACATCAACTATACTATATGTAATACCTACGACCTACCATTGATTATAAATACCAATAATATTAAGTTACTATAATATTATACAATAGTTTATTATATTATTATATATATATATATAATCAATGGTATCTACCTACCTAATACAATAATAATCATGCATTTTTATAATGAAAGTTATATAAGCATAACATTATGCATATTAATATGCTCATAATATACATTACACTATTACAGTGTAGAATATGTAATTCTATGATGTACTTTCATGAATTATTAAGAAACATCGAACATGAATGGCTAACAAATTTTTATTTTTATCAGTATATTATTACAGCCTAAAAAGCTACATAAAAGGTGTGAACAAGATAATATAAAGAACTAATGTTCAACACGTCTTATCTTAGCTTATTTCTTATCTTCGCTCAGCTAATTAGTGGCTCGAATCCGTTCAAGCCATCATCAAGTTTTTGTATAATATCATTTTTTTATATTGAAGCCAATATATAATGAATAAACAAATCTCGCATTAAAAGCCTTTATGTTTTCTTCTTCAATTTTTCGATAAAAATAATCTCATACTATATAGATAGTATGATATTAGTTTATAGGTACAAATTCTCTATTGAAAAAAAATGATCTTTGCATAATATTAAATTGTTTCTAGCCAAATATTTACATAAATATAGGTACAAAAGAAGAAAACATACACACAACACATCGAATCCAAAATCCTAATGAAAATATGTAAAGACTTAACAGGGGAGTACCTATACTCCCGGTGTAAGGACACTGAAACATATATATATATATATATTTGTATTATAACTAGAAAACATTTAGTTAAGTTTCATTCAAAAATTGGAATATTATAAAATATAAATTGTTTTATTATTTCCTACTACGAATCTTATGGTGATCGATGTATATTTCTATTCAATGTTGAATACTTGAATAAGTATCATATAGGTCGAAAACATTAACAACCGAAAGATTAAAGTTATTAGATCTCCATACTATACCCGTCTCCTCACATAGAAATTTTTGATAATCAAAGATCTGCTTTTGAGCGCGGTTTCTCTAATGGAAGTTATTCTCGTTTTATTCATGTTCGCAGGATTGTAAAATCTTTAATTCTTTGATTCTAGAAGCGTTACTTTCCAAACGAATGGAATTCATTGTTCGGCTACTTCGACTGAATAGGTCGAAGGACATGTCGTTGTTGTCAGAGTGGATTTAAAACGAATCTTCAAGCTAATCTACTGCAGACGATCACGACAATTGCGATGACCAGGATACAGATAATTACTAGCTTGCAGTTAGCTGTCGATCGACGCCACATTACGGTGAACGATTGGAATTTGCATTATGTTTCACCATAGCCATTTATATAATAATATTTATCAGTAAATAAAGTTAGGAAAAAAATAACGTTGTGTGTACGTCTTCATTTTGTTATTCTCATATATTATATATATATATACATATAATTGAAGTTTAATGATCATTAGTCATTAAACATTATAAACTGTTGTTATTTGTTTGCATTTATTCTTAAATGTTATTATTGATAGGAGTGTGATCTTTTGACATTTACGATATATATATATATATATATATATATATATATTTTGTTGTCGGTTGGAATAAAAAAAAAAAAGGTCAAGTTATACAAATAAAAAGTTAATTGGTACTGATTAACAATTATAAGCGATATATTCGCGCACAAATGTCATTAAATTACAAGTGGGAGATTTAGCGACGAGCGAATAACAATACTCGAACGACTTATACTTTATAATACATAGATAATGAACTCTATATGCATAACTTACTTCAAACAGTTTATCTCTTATGTGAATATCGTAAAAGTTCACATGGAGCTTATATATTTACACATTTTATTTATTTATACAATAATTTAATTTTTACACCGAATACAAAATTTTTAAGGGGTTCCTATATGACTATAGTCTGTATTTTTTTAATTTTTTAAATCAAAGTTTCAATAGGTACACATATATATGTGAATTATTAATATTTTTAACACATTTTTAATATTTTATTTTATTTTATTTAGAAAATAAGACGTAAGTAGTAAATTAAAATTTAAGAAATCATTCAAATATCCAAAATATAAAAATAAATCAAATAATATATACCTAATTATATATAATATCTGTATTTATACCTACCTACTTCATATACATTTTAATACATTTTATACGTAGACATATAAAAAAAAAGTATAAAAATACTCTATAGACAACATTTTTTTTTATGTGTAATATTAACAACAGTAACATAAAACAATTTCTTTTTAAGTGAATTAGCAAACAAGCAAAAAATTATACTTAGATACCTAATACTCTTATCTTTTTCATTAGAAAACATGTAGATGAATTTCAAAACAAATAATAACACTTAGATACTAACTATAAAATATTTCATACATGTGCGCATTTATAAATGTGTAACCATGCTGCTACTACCGTTGTAAGTGCATAATAATGTTTAAACGACGCTATATACTACACCTACTATTTGTGTTTTCATTATAAAAAAATCGAAACAAATATAAATAAAAATATAAAATATAAATTTTTTCACAACTAATGTGGAAATGTGTGTATAAAACTTTTTACTTAGCCATTTATAAAGTTATAAGTATATCGTATATATTATGTTAAATTGTTATGTGTATTACAAATATAACATAAAAATTATAATATAATAGTATATCAATTATGGTAGGTACCTGAATTATTCTTATAGCCAATAAAGAAGATATACAAAAAAATATTATTGAGATATCTCATATAGCCATTATATTATATAAGTAAATATATATAGGTTAGGTACGTAGTCATTAATTAACAAACTACCAATTTCGTTTTAACAATACGAATACATTAATATAAGATTTGTATTTATGTTTGTATTATTATTTAATCTGATAAAGTTAAAAATATAAATGATATGTTATCGAGGTCGCACTAAACTAAACCATATTTACATGTTATAGGTATGTAAAAAGTATTACCAAGCATTTCAACATTTATGTTATTGTGCTTACTTCGTAATTATCATTTATTACAGATAACCATCTATATTTTATTCCAATATAATACATTTAATTAAATTTTAAATTGTTCCTATTATAATTTTTTTCATGACAATAATTTAAAAAAAAATAACGAAGGTTGTGCATTTACAGATATACCCTAGGTATATAGGTACCTATATAATATGTTAATATGTATAATATCTTATAATATATAACATTAGTAATTAGTATAATTATATTAAGTATCTTAGTACTTTAAATAATTAAATTAAATTAAAAGATACTAATTAATTATTAATTATAATGTTTTACCTATAGGTGGTATGAACCTATATATTATGTATTATTTATTATTCATTATTCATTATTTTTAAATAAAATTAGTATTATAAATATTATTTAAATCAGAGTTTATATAATTTCTCAAATTTTACTCACAAATTAATTATATTATTTCCCTTAAAAACAAATGGTAAAGTATTGTATAAGTATTGCCTATTATACATTACAAGTACGAAATAATAAATTGTATACTATTTTTTATAATTTGATATGATAAATTTTATTTAATTCTAAATTATGTATGTTTTTAATGATTGTTTAAACTCTAAATTATACATTTATTTTATATTTACCTATATATATATATATATTGGTATTATTAATATCGATACTTAATATACATTTAACAAGCTATATGTAACATAACTTTGTATATTATAGAAAAATGTGCACAATTTTAATTTCTTAGTATTGATATTGGCTTTAGTCCAATTAGTTTAAACTAAATAAAATCTGTACCTATGCATTAGAAAATCAAATATATAATAGAACAAAAAAACAAAGAAGAAATAACACATCAAGTTATCAATACTATATTACTTATACAAGTAAATTATAATTTATATTTATTTCAAAATAAAGAGTTTATATTTAATAAAAAAATTATAAACAAATAAGCCAAAGTTTATTATTTTATTAGTGTAGGTAATACTAGTATAATATAAAATATATTATTTCCACATTAACTACCGTATTAGTAAATAATATAGTACTATATGTTTAAAAGTAAAAAAATATAAATAGGTATTTTTCTAATATTTAATTACCTATATAAACATAAAAGTATTTATATTTGAAATTAAATATATTATATTTACCTATATGGCATTTAAATAAAATATAAAACACGACAAACATGATATAACTAGATAAATATTTTTAATATTTATTATTATTAAAAATTATTATATAATAGTTAAATATAATAAATATGAACTATATAATATATTTTATATTTATTTTATAAACATTTTTAATAATAATGTAGCTATAACTTAGTAGTAGATATCTACACAAACCTATACCTAGGTTATAGATACCCTAAATCACAAATATATTTCATAAAAAAAATATATGTATTTGGTAAGTATTCGAAATATGAGTATCATGAATATTATTTTAGTTAAATACTTTTCAAAAATAGTGTTTACATGTTTGAATATACAATGCAAAAACATATATATTTAATATATTAATAGAGTTAAATATTTTTAAAACGGTATATTAATTAACTATAAAAAGTATGAATTAAAATTCATAAAAAAATTTAATTATTATGTATTTTACGAATTAAATTTATGTGTGATAAAATTTCATTTTATTTTAATTTATTCCAAAGTTTAATTTTTACTTCAATCATAAATTAAAATTATATTTAAAAAAAAAAATTGAATTTTTTAAAATTATATTTAAATAAATACTAAATTCTGTTACCAAATTTTAATTGTATTTAAATTGATTGATATTACTAAGAAGGTATATTCTATATTATATTAAGAATATAGGTAGTAAATATATTTAAAGATAAAGGTAAGTATTTAAATCATTAAAATAAAAACGTTAAATAATACTCTTACCTTTCCTTTTTTTGCATAAAATCATTATGTAAATTACGTCCGTATATCAGATATATAATTTCTTTCAAGTTAAAACAACACTACCATATATAATACCCAATTTAAAATACCACTTAAATTAATTAACGTACTTATTTGATTAGAAAAAAATCATAACGTTTAAACTACACTATAAGACATTTTTTTGTATTAAAAACATAAAAATTATATTATATTCAATATGTTTTAATCATTTCATAATCGTAACCTTTACGTTTCGAAAACACCGGGAATACTAATGCGATCATACTCTTAGAGTTATTCAACACTCACACTTAAATACTTTATTAAACCTATATATATATATATATATGTATAATTATATATCGTTTTATAACAAAGTAGATACATACGCACTCTATTGGCGAACGTAGTTATTTTTTTCATCTATACAACTTAAATAATACTATATATTTTTTTTTATAACATACGAATATATGTGTGTGTATATATAAATTTATGTTTTTAAAAACTTAAAGATAAACTGTATCTTTTAACTTTTAATAGTTTGAAAATATTTTCATTAATAATATTATTAAAATACAATAGGATTTAAGGGATTAGTCTAATCTTCCACTCTCCAGTTTTATATTTAACCTCATATAATATTTTAGCCCTAGTCCCCTAATTGTATTTTGCATTTTATAAGATGTATGGTGGTGATAAATAATTAATAATTGTCTAGTTTTATGTTTAAATTGTAAGTTTAGCATAGAAGTTAAATCGGGTTGAACGTGGCTTTTATATTACACAACATTATATTATAATATTATAATAACATTTATATTATACAATATTGTATATCACACACTAGATTATAAATTTTAATATTTAAAGACTTAGGAAAAATTATTAACTTTAATCTATTATACGTATCTTAAAATATGAGTGTTTTATATCATACCTACGGACTGTACATGTTAGGCTATAATATATAATATATTATTTAGCTTAAAATAATTATGACTCTTAATGAAATTTATTCAAATCGCTATAACAGTAAAACATATGTGTAAATTACATTATATATATTCATATTCAGTAACATCACGAACATTTGAACCACAACTCACAGGGGCAACCATTAAAACTACCCACCCACCCATTCATTTCAAAAGGTTTTAAATATGTAATATTATTGGTAAATTGATAATTTCCGTTCTTTTTACTTATTATTTTATTAAATTAAATTTGTATTGTATTTCCTCGTAGTTTTTTATCGTTTATTGGATATTTACATTTATTTTTCACCTGCTTATTTCTAAAATTCATTCATCCATAACAATCCAATTACCCTGTAGCTATATATATTTTAACTATAATTAACTATTTTACTAAATATTTATTAATAAAAGTTTCAAATAATATGAATTATAGTTTAAAATGGATCTAATATAGTACCAAAGTACCAAATGCTCTTAATGACTAATGATAATATATAAATATACATAATATTACATAATAAAATATAAAAAAAATATTAAACTATATTAACGTCTGACTGTTATGTAGGCTTTTAGAGTTAGTATCTTTAGATTTTTTTAAATTTATAGTTTGCACTTCATTCTGTATTAAATATCATAAATAAAAATATTAATAAAGTAGGTACCTATATAGGTAATAGGTGTAAAATACAATTATTTATTTACCTAATAAGAAATTTTAATCTATTATACAAATATGTAGGTACTTAGGTACTTCATCATTTTGCGTCTTCTTAAAACTGATAACTGTTTAATACAACGATGACGACAATTTTAAATTAAATAATAATTTAAAAGACGAGATATCAAGGTATATTATCTTTGTTTTTTTCTTGTAATATAACAGAAACAAATTTGTGCAGTTTAATGGCAATAAATTATTGAAGCTAATAATTTTTAAAGTTAAAAATTGTAATTTTGAAGTTTTAAGTATTATACTAATTTATTTGTAAAATTTAAAATTACGTTAAACAATATATCTTTTATCCCATACTTAACTAATATTATATTGGTATTATTATAAAATTAAAACATATCATCTCTACACATTTGGTGACATCTGTGAAGGGTATCTGTATCTTTTATCCTACCCATTGAGGCTTTTACCACATCTTTCAAATAAGTAATATATTGATAGAAAAAATATTCATACCAATAAATTAATATTTGATAAATTAGTTTAAAAAATATATATTATGGAATAACTAAAACATTTTTAGAGACCTAAGTTCCCAAAGTCCTTCCCCCATTATCCGCCTATGCATATTACATATTATTAATTTTTTAGGCTGTAGTCATTGCTGGGAAATAGATTAAACAATTTATGGCGCAATGTTTCTATGCAAATCTATACGCTTCCATAGGAGTCATAAATTAACTATAGTTTAAAATTTCAGTAACAAAACAGTTTTACATTTTTACTTAACATTTAAAATTGAAAAGTACGAACTAAGTTTACATCTAAGCCAAAATTACATGAAGTCTTACCGAAGTATTAAAACTGTAATGCGATATAAGTATAATTTTATTTATACAGCCATATAGATTACAGGGTGATTCAAATTGTATGTTACAAAAGTCGTGGGAATTGTATACGTTTTTAATGTCATCTCCATTATTATTCAATTTTGTAACACGAATATTTATAATATTGTATACTATAAGAGTGATGTATAGAACATCGAACATATTATAACTATTATGAGGCTCAGCAATTTTGTACATTGATTCAATTCTACAAACATGCACCAATCCTATTCCTCTACATTCCTAATTTAAGAACTAAAGCTCTCAAAACTCGTCAAATTATAAGACTATTTTTATTTCAATATTATTTCTCATTTATGTCATATAAATAGGTATATTAATATATTATTTATAATTTTTACCAATCACCATCCATCCACATCATCTATAATTTTACTAGGAATAACTAGGGCACCTGTTCTGGACCCTATATTTTTAGGGGGCCTTAGACAAAAAATATAAAAAAATAATATATTTTAATGTGGAGTCTAGAATTATATTACAAAAAGATATGTTTGTTAAAATGTTAAATGTTAAAACGTTTTATAAAAATTATATACAAGTCGTAACTACATCATAATCAATTATCTTGGTGATGTGGAGATAACAAAGTTTTGTATGTTTTAATACTATATTATAATAAAAGCTAAAATATATATTATTCGAACTGTTCACTTTATACCATGGTCTGATATATTATGATAAGTCGGGCACTCATCGGGTCATAGGCGCACATTCAGTACAAAATTTGGGAGTGATACAGTTATTTATCCTTAGGTGTAGAGGGACTTTGGCCTTC
>CM023360.1:34634128-34651972 GCA_013282895.1 Eriosoma lanigerum
TAGGTACCTACATCTATAATTAGATTATGGGTGTATTCATCTTGAATGCTTTGTACACTTTAAGCACTTATAAGCGCTGCCGTAAAGTTCGTTTTGGCGCATCGAAGCACTCAAAATATAACCGTGACGTCACGGTCAAGCTAATACGTCATTATTTCACGTTTATAAACGGTAGTGTAGCAAAAGCGTAATAGGTATATGTCATACTTCATATGTTCATATGTGAACATTCAATTAGATAACAATATATATTATTTTATCACAATGCATATGAATAGCATAGATAATATATAATATATATCAGTGTTCGGAACGTTCACGTATATAGAAAACACGTTCACTAAAATTCATATTCATTACCTGAAAAATGAATGCATTCATTTTCCGTTCATCAAGTTATTAACGCATATCCAAGACTACAAATTATGCGGTTGAAAATTTTTAATTTTCAATGTAAAGGGGGGGGGAGTAGAATATCATAGAATTTTTGAATAGGTATAAAATATGAATGATAGTTAATTATTAGTAAGGCCCAGAAGTTTATGCGTTAAAAACTATCAAATATACAAACATTTATGTGCTTAAAAACATTGTCATATGCACTAAAAAATCTGAAATATGCCCTCATTTTTTTTTAAATTCAAATTTGTAGCCGAACTAGCAAATTTTTGGTCCATTCAGTAAAAACATGCAAATGCATGAACTTCCGGGCAAAACATATTATATTATATTTAATTATATCATATAAATGAAGAATAAAATGAGACTTCAATTGACCATTACTAAATTGAGTTACAAACTTACAACTGATTCAACATAATTTATTGTTTTGGGTATTAATGTTTTGATGTACTGAAATTGTACTGTACATTCAAAATTAGTATCGTCTTCACTTTCACTTTCATCTGATGAAGATAAAATATTATTTTATTGTCAAACTCACAAATTAATTTTCATAATCCATTACTATTATATTAATATGCACACGAATAATTTATTATTATTTATTATCAATGTTTTATTTGTAATAAGAATAACACTACACTTATGCAATGCTTACATCCGTTCGTCTTGTAAGCCTATGACGTACATATAGGTACAATATATAAACCTAATTCGAATGGTTTAAAGCGTAAGCGTAAGTGTCTTGAGTAAGAAAGTATCCAAGACGAACGCACCTGTATGTCCACAAATTGATGACTAAACATTTTCGGAAGACATAGTTTGCTACCAAGAGATATTAAACAATTGATAATATTCACAGAACATTATTTAATTTATAATGTATACAACAGCCTTATACACATGGAGATTGTATTATTTTGATAATTTATAGATGATGGACTTAAATTATAATATATAATTTCAAGTTATAGTTATTTTTCTTTATTATTAAAAAATAATATTCATTGTTTAATTTTAATAATTTATTGTTAATTATTAGAATAAACAAATTTAATAGCAAATTTCACTTTGATATAGGTATAGTAGATACAAGTTAACATTCAAAATCATAAATAGATAAAATCCCCGGGATCTAAGTACTTTTTTATGAGGTACCATCATAAATGAGGCTTCATCATAAGCGAAGATCCAAGGGAAATAAATTCAATGAATAAATATTTAATAGCAAACATTTGTTTTTCATAATATAATTCAATAAATTCGTGTTATAAACGATTCATTACATATTATGCAAATTAATATCCAACTTAAAAGTTAAAAGTGTAAAATAAAATCGCTATACAATACATTCAAGTTATTTAATATATTTTTGAGTGAGCTTCAGCTATGAAACAAATATTAAAGGGGAGTTAAGTTCTCATAAGCCCTCCCTCATGAACTCCACCTATAAGTACCATACCTACACATACCTAAATTAATTTCTTAGCATATCCTTTAGTCAGAACTTGGGAACAGCGTAAAAAGTAAATACCTATATAATTGATTAGGTAGGTAATATAATTTACAGATTCCTAATTTTGTTCCTACACCTATTGTGTTTTTATTTTTTTATATCTATTATTACAAAAATGATTAATAATACATAATATTGAAACTAAATATTATAATAGAAATTATTTCATCTTAATAAATATATCCATTCATAAAAAAAAATAAAATCTATCTATTTTAGAATTAAAAAAATATTTTTAAAATTATTTATAATATAATAGTATATAAAGTAGGTTAGGTTATAATTTATATATTACTATATATTATCATACATATTATATTTTTATAAATATATAAAGTAATATTATACGTTTATAATATTAAATCGAGTTAAATTATGTTAGGTAATGGAAATATAATAGATCATAAATCTAATTATTTAAAAATAGGTTCCAATGTAATATATAAATATGACATATGAAAATAATTGTAAGTAAATTATTTTATACTCACTAATAAAAGAATCTTCTGAACAAACAGTGAATTGACTATCCGACCAACGAGCCATGGTAAACGATTATTAAATTAAACTAATATATAATACTATGTAATAATAACTACCTTGGTGTTTATCATAAATTACATGTTAATCTTATATTGTATTATACATTTATAACTGTTTGTTTATATAATGAAATAAGTGTAGATATTAACCATATCTGTTTATACTATATTTATTGGATTATATATATATATATATATACCTGATTGTAAAGTGCAATACATAATAATTATAATTTAATAATGTACAAGGTACAGACTGCAAATATAGAATAAAACATATCTATATTACCTATATTACATTTTACCTTTCTGATATTATATTATATTGTGATCTATCCGTTATCCCATAATTTAAATAAATTAGTAGATCCTTGCATATAAAACATATAAAACATTCCTATGTCCTATATGATGCTCATTTTAGATTTTAAATTTTAATCATATTTTATATTTTAATAATTAAAATAGTTAGGTAAATCAATAAAAATGTTACATATTAGATCATTATTATTACTACCTACACTATTCACATTTCCCAAAAGTAAATAAATAACCTAAACTACCCTTATGCCTGTGCATAACTATCCATCTTATACAAAAAGGTCTTAGAGTTTTAAATTAATTTTCCCTATCTAAATATTTTTTTCAAAACGACACAACCTATATTGCAATAGTTATTGATTTAATTTGTTTATATAATGCATTGCGTTTTCGATATACAGGGTAAGTTTCAAGAATTTGATAAATGAAATAACTCGGGTTCTACGCATTACGCAATATTTATTTAATTTTTTTTTTTAATTATCATTATTCCGGCGCTACAATAGGGCACATTCATTTTAATTCATTTTAAAATGTATTGGTTTTACAATGATGTTTTTTTTATATATCTGAAGACACTTTTTTGGGTAGAAATAATGGTCAGATTACTACAAAGAGAGTATGCTTTCCGTATCAAATTGCATTTAATTGATACTTTATTAAGCTCATTTTTCGAATTTCTCAAAAATTTTTCTTTGGGAGGAGAAAAACTGCCAAAAAATGGCAAAAAATTAGCAAAATTACGATTTCTATTATTTAAAAATTTTTTATTTCGTAATAACTTATTGAGTTTTGATCGTAACGACTTGAAAATTGTTTTGAGTTCCTATTCTCACATAGGTGTTCTACATATGAGAAGTAACGGAATGGATTGGTTGATTTCTGACTAAATATAGAGCTTTGAAATTTTTTTCAAAAATGTTTAATATTACCTGCAAATTTAGCTTGAAAATAGCTAGAAGCCTACTCATATTCTACTTAATCTATTCAAAAAATATTTTGAAAATCGTAAGTGACAATTCTTTTAAACCGTTTTAAGTTTTTTTTTTAATCTTTAGTAGAATTTAATATTATTATATTTTATGTTCTTTTAGTAGTCTAATTGTCTTGTTATTGACTATCACAAGTATAATATGCGTTTGGTTGAAAATCGCAACTACTTAGTACCTACTTTATGTTTATTTAGATCATTTTTCGAATTTGGGCGAGGAAAAATCACCAAAAAATAAATAAATAAATAAAAATAACGGAAAAACAGAAAACGATTCACGGAAATCGTAATTTTAACGAAATTGATTTTAAATTTTAATTTGAGTGTTCTCATAGATAATCTTCATACGTAATACAATTTTGGAACGGATAGGTTTATTTCCTGACTAAAAAAAGATCTTTGAAATTTATCCAAAAATGTTTAATATTACCTGTAATTTAGAGTTTAACGGTATGAAATTTATATAGAAGTCTACTCATATTCATATATTACTTAATTTATTTACAAAATAATATATTATTATAATATATATACGGAAGATCCTTAAAATCGATTTTCGTTAATTTGATTTTAAATATTTTGTGATAAGTAATGAAATTTTGATCGCAAGGACTTGATAATGATTTTGAGTAATCTCATATGTAATTTACACACGTAGTAAAATTTGGAACAGATTATCAGTATATATTATATTGTATATCTGACTGAGTTTCGCTCAGAATCGTATTTTCGAATATAATATCATTGCATTCAAATAGTAATTATAATAAAGTACTTATTTCTCCGAAGATCAAAGGGACGATGGAGGAACGTATAGAATCAAGCCTTTCCGCTTTACATAAAATTTAAATTTTGAAAAATTAATCTGCTACCTCATCTACTAAACAAAGTTTAAACACGTCTGCTATGTTGATATATTTTAAGTTTTTATCATAAAAAAAGAAAATGTAACTATAATAATATGAATAATAATTATTGATTATTATATAATCCATATACCTGTAAATCATTTACAGATTTTATTTAACCCAATATCTGGGTAATTTTTTATATGAATATTGGCCATTCTCAGATGAATCAGGTTTCTTTAAAATGTAGCCATGTATGCTTTTAAACCAATCGTGTTTAATTTGGAACCGACCATACGCATAGTGAAATATCTAATAATATTTGGTACATTAATTGTATCAACTACAGTACTACAGTAGCGTAGCATGAATTTTGGTGGTCTTAGAACCTCTATATGAACTTATCAAAAATATTAATAAATACATAATTTATTAAACAACGTAAAATTTTATCTTTTATTGTTTAGTATAAATATACCTACATAACACATTTGAAACTTACTATTATAGTCTATTACAAAATACATTATACAAGGTAAACATTTACCTATTTATTAAAATTTACGTTACATGACTTTTTTTGGGCAAACTTATCAATAACTTTATCAATATTCAATTTTCGTGAATGTTTATTTTCAATGGAGATTATTGAGAGACCACTTACTACTTAGACGATCATCTGGCATTCTACTGTGAAAATAGTTTTTATTATTTTAAGTTTTGAGAAGGATCTTTTAGCAGTTGCTACTATAATTGGAAATGTTAAATATAAAATAAAAGCAGTGCATATCTGGATATATTGGTGTTAGAAGCATTGATGATAATGTTCATTTAATAATATTTCTACAATATCTCTTGTTATTTTGTACTTAGTTAAGAGTAAGTTTTCAAAACACGACTAAAATGATAGTATTTGATATACAAAATCCGTTGAAATATCTTGTCATACTTATTTGCAATAATCTTGCATCCGTATAATATTCAGAAATTCATTAAAAAATTTGTGGGGCTTATCTCCACCATGCCTCTCCCTATTTTCGCTTATGAGCTTTATATATAGTTGCCTCATAATTTAGTTTAACTAGTGAAATCGGTTATAAACATTTAAAAAAGTGAAGGACATAACAAATATTATGAAATCATTGTTTTATTTCGTTAACGCCCCAATCTAGCTTAGGTGAGGCGTGAAGTAAATATTGATATTGAGTTTTGTCATAAAAATAATACAACATTGTAATTAATTTATTCATGGTGGGTGCAATTTTTATTTTTAAGGTGGGATAACCAAAAAAAATTGGGAGCCACAATACTATACTATACTATGTTATAGTATTAGAGATGCCGTTCTTGAAAAACAATTGGTTCTTCTTTCAGTTCTCAATACCGGTACCCAGGCCCGGATTACCTCTATCGTAGGCCCTAGGCACAGTGCTATATTATCCATGTGCTACGGTCCTGTAGTGTTCAGTATTTTTATTTAAATTTTTAAGAAACTTAATGTTCGGGAGAGGCAGTATAGAATCTCAGTGTTAAGCTTTTAAAAACAAAAAAAAAAACAATTTATTTTATACCATTTTGTATATTTTTTCCTCGTATTGAAGTATAAAAGAAAAGATAACTGTAACAAATTAGATTAAAATATTATGTAGAATATTTTTAAATATTCTACATAATACATATTCATCATACACCACCGTATGCTCATATGTCGTATACTATTTAGCGACATTTTATCGATTTCAATAAATATCCAATCTGATTTCAATAAGTAATTATTACGAATTACGAATTACGACAACGAACACTCTAAATATACAAGAAATATTATACAAATTATTGTACTTGTTGTGTTAACGTCTACAGAAGGTAAATTAAATTAACAAATAAAAAATAAGTAAATAAATATTACGGAAAAATCGCAGCCACACATTTTATTTTCGTAGGCCCTAAAATGTTCGTAGGCCCTAGGCACAGTGCCTATAGTGCCTATGCCCTAATACGGCCCTGCCGGTACCAATACCATTTTTTTTCTTTTTTTTACAATTTTAATAAAATAAAGGAATAAATTACTTACATTATGGGATGGATTTAGCTTGCATACAAAAATCATATTATCCATTTAAAATCCAAAGAAACAGGAACAATAGTTAATAAATATATAAACAAAATAATTAAATTAATAGGATATATAAGATATATATAAAAGGTTACTTGATTAAAAATTTTTTTTATATTTTATTTATTTAGATTTTTATATAAAAACACTAACATCCTCACTTTGTCTGGATTTATTATGTTCCTTTTACCACCAATGTGATCTCAAGAAATAAAAACTAATAAGAACTGGTATTGATATATAATTATATTCAGATTCTGAAAAACTGATGGAACCGAAGAATTGAGAACTGGAAGCGACCTGTTCCTATATAGTAAATTATAGATACCTTTCTATAGATATCTTTCAGTGAATAATAACAACTGATTAAATATGTATATAAGTAAGGTAGATATATAATATAAAAGTGTATAATATATACACATAATTGTTTACAATAATATAATCAATTTTTTCTAGTTGAGATTGATAATAGATATACAAATATACATTATGAGTTTAGATATTAAAATAATGCTTTTTAAATTTAACTTAATTTAGACATTTAAGCCAGATAAAATAACATAAACTATTTAAATTATAATAATTATTCTTAAAGTTTAGTTTTTTTATCTTTATCATTTTTTGAATTTGCTTTAACTAATTCGCGTTTCCTTTTGTTAATGGCACTTCTAGGATCATATATTTCAAACCAATCATCATCTTTTTTATTAGCATCTTTTGCTAGTACAGCATCTTCCTTTTCAAATTGAAGAGGTTGACTTTTCCTAGGTGTATCAAATTTTATATCTTAAATTAGTTTATTTTTATTGATTATAAAGTATAATGTTAAAATTAAAAATATTAAATGAATATATTTCTCATAATTCATAAACACAATATGTCTGAAAAGTTCCTGAACTATATATTTTACAACCATATTTATATTTTTTATATTTATTACAACTATATTTGATACAAGTTGCACAATCCATCGCTTAATCGATCAAGTGTATAAAATGTTTAGTGTGGTGGGTCACTCCATCTTAAGGAATACGCATTTACATGAAGAGTGTTCGTGATATATTATGCGAGCTCACAAAATTGAACAATAATTTGCGATTACATTTTGAGTTTGGCTAACAAATCATTCTCAGACATTTTTTCATGATTCAAGAAGCATTCGGGAATCAAGCTGTATCTCATTCTACACCATACACATGGTGAAAGTGCTTTAATGTTGGTAAAGAATCGCTCGGAGACTGAAGCGGAAAGCCGTCAAAAGATGTTCTTGACGAAAATATTATGAAGGTGCACACGCTACTGCTTAAACAATCGTACCTCACCCTTCAAGTCTTTACAGAAGACCTAACATTGGCAAAATGTACTTGGTGCGTCACATCTGTCGAATCAGGCCCGAATACCACGAGCCAGGCAGTTGGGTACTGTTGCAAGACAATGCGCTGTTGCACACTGCAACACTTTTGATGCATTATTACGCTACAATTCAAATCCCACCTGTCCTATTTGCCTGACATAGCTCCAGCAGATTATTGTTTATTTGCAAGTATCAAAATAAGGATGAAAAGCCACTTTTACAATTATATTTTGGCGATTCAACGAGCTTACATCAAGCAGCTATGGGCGATTCCAGGGTATTTGAACATCTGTATGAACATTGCAACGAATATATAACTGGGGAAGGGTACCTGGGCTGATGTGAATAAATTCATTTATCTCTTATTATGTGTTCTAGAACATTTCAGACATACTGTGTATATGATATATATTATAAATAAAAAACATACCAATTATCATCATCTTCTTGTAGCTCTTCAGTATTTTTCTCTCGATTTAATTGTATAGCATTATGTAGTTTACTTTTAAATTGCTCCAAGAGACTAAGAGCAAAATTTTCTCTACTTAAACCTAAATTAAAATTGTTTTTATAAATAACTATATATATTAGATTTTGAGCGAAGCAAAGAATGTATTGGTTTTACAAAGATTTTTTTTTTTTTATGTATGAAAACATTTTTATGGATAGAAATAATGGTCTGATTACCACAAATCGGGTATGCTTTCGGTAGAAAATTGTCTTTAGTTGGTACTTTAATTAGATCAATGTTCAAATTTCTCAAAAGTTTTTCCTTGAGAGAAGAAAAACTACCAAAAATTGGCAAAATTACGATTTGTTATTTAAAATTTTTAAATTTCGTGATAACATATTGAGTTTTGATCATAAGGACTTGAAAATTTTTTTGAGTATTAACATAGGTAGTATACAAGTGAGGTAAAATTTTGGAATGAATTATTAGTATAGTGTATTATAATATATTGAAATTCGCTCAGAATCATATTTTCTAATGCAATATTATTGCATTCAAATCTTAATTATAATAAATCACTAATTTCTCCGAGGACCGAAGGGACAAAGGAGGAACGCCTAAAATCGACATTCCCACTTTTTTTAATTGTAAGGTTTAAGTTCTTAAAAGATAAAAATATGATGCTTATATACTTTAAAATAATTTCTTAATATTCCATTAAAAACTGGTATCCAAAATTTGCATGTTATTCATATTCAATTGCTTTCAATGTTTTGTGGTTTACAAAATATTCACAATTTTATATAAAGTTAAAAAATATTAATTATACATAAAAAAAAAAAGCTTGCCCTAGTTATAATAATAATATATTTTGTATGCTTATTACCTTTCATGGGAATTTCATTCTTTTTAGAAGAATAGAGTTTTATATTTTCTAAGTACTGTTGTTTAAGTGGATCAATAGAAATTTCTGTTTCACTTGGTTCTTTGTCTTGATCTTTTATATTTTCCTTTTTCTTTTTTGATAGCTGAGATTTTATTTCTTTGATTTCTTTACGAATTTCCTCTCTGGTAATAAAATCAAATAATTTTATGTCTATGATATATTATATATTTCAATTATTAAGATTTATTGTAATTGTATTAACAACGGTATATTGATTTGGAAATAAAAAGGTATAAAATTAAATATTTCATATTTATATCAATTGGTTAAAAAAAAAATTAAGTAATTTTGGATGTATTCATTTTATATTTAAATATAATTATTTTAAATAACCAAAAAATTAAGAAAAGTAACTATAAACCAATGATATTCATTAAAATGTTATACTTGATTTTAAATAAAAATACATTTTAAGAGTGTTTTGCACATTGATATTGATTAATTGGAAGTATATATTAATACCATTGATATTATAGGATGGATGGCCTTAAATGGTTATATTCATATATGGCATATATGGTATACGATTAATTTTTTTATGAATAAATGATAAGACCCTGGAGAAGTTATGTGAAAGCAGTTCCTTTCTGGTTCTCGGTTCTAATAATAATAAAAAAAAAACAGTAATGGCCAAACTTTTTTATGTTAAAAGGATGTTATACCCACATGTTTTTCAATGATTTTATATATATATATTATTTATATTAAAACAGCAATGTAGCAGTAAATTATATGCGCCTACTTCTTATATACCTCACAATCCACATTTTTTAATACCTATAATAACATTATAACGTAACATAATTTATAATTACGCTTTTCTTCTCTTTTCTTCTTTTACATCTTTTCCAAGTTCATATTCATCAGAATCATCTTCATGTGATTTTTCTACTGGTATAGATAGATTTTTTTTATTTTTACTGTTGGAGGATAATTTTGAGCGTACATCTTCAACACTTATTCTAATAAAAAATATTTTTTTATTAAAAAATATATAACACAATTACAATATTATTACTTTAAATTTTGATCAATTGATAATAAATCATCTTTTAAATCATTTTCTATAATAGCAGGCTCTGAGCTTAATTGAGGATCCTTAAGAACATCATGAGTTGATTTAGGTCTACCACTAAACTCTTTAACCGCATCAATAAGTTCTTCTTCATCTTCTTCAGCTTCTTCTCCAAATGATAAAAGTTGAAAATTTCTAAAAAAAATATGTAATATAGCGTTTATTGTAAAAGATTATACAAAATATTAAATATAAATATTATAACAATTTAATACAATTAATTTTCATATTTATATTTTAAATTAGAGATATGTTCTAAAAGATATATTTAAAGCTGTTAAAAGTAGAAATTAATATTAGCTTTTAAAATAAAAAATAACATTATTAATAGTCGTTAAAATTTTAAATAGTACCAGCAATCCAATAATTAATAATAACATTACAAATAAGTCTATAAAAATATTTTATGATTAAAGTTATAAATATTCACATTTAAAAAATGTTATTCTTTTTAAACTCACTTGACACCAACGTTTTCTTTTTTTTTCAAAACTTTTTCTGTGTATTCATTTGTTTTTTCAATTCTAGGTAAAATGTCAGAGAAAGGATTATTTAAAACAATAGTTTTCAATATTTTTTGATCGTAAACTGGTTTGTCTTCCTATAAAAAAAATATAAAATTAAAACATTGTATAATTATTAAATAATTATGATTTACTTTATCCACAAGTGTTTCATTTAGCTTAGTTAAATTATAAATAGTATCACCAGCAACTTTTCCAAATATTGTATGTTTAGATTGAAGTTCTGGAGTAGATCCTAATGTGAAAAAAAATTGTGATCCATTATCATCTTTACCAGCATTTGCCATAGCAACCAACCCACGGCGATTAAACCGCAGACGTGAATGTATTTCATCCTAAAAAATGTTTTCTTAATTTTCGTGACATTTTATAACACTTGTACATAAATATTAAAAAATAAACTACTTTAAATGGATGACCATAAACTGATTCACCACCAGCTCCAGTTCCAGTTGGATCACCACCTTGAGCTATAAAACCCTTAACAACACGATGAAACAAAACTCCGTCATAATATCCTTCAAGGCATAGTTGCACAAAATTTCTACAAGCTTTAGGAGCTTCTCTTGACCATAATTCTACTTCAATATCACCAAATGAAGTTTTAAGAACCACCTAAAAATAATAGAAATTTATATTTCTAAAAAAGTTTATAACAAATAAAAATATTATTTTATTTATATATATATCTGTGAATTCAGGCTTATTAAGTAGGGTTTTTTATTGGTTTTGGGTGGTAATGTTCTCTATATCTAACATAGAATTAAATAAATTAGATATAGTATACTTATATTATTAAAACTGTTTAAAACATTAGGGCCATAAGATATAGCTTAAGTAAAATATCTTTATTAGTTATATAAATAAGCAATGAAAATCATAAAATCCTCTGAAAAATTGTACAAAACATGTCATTGTATGTATGATTAATTTTGTAAAGTTTAATATTGAGGTGAAAAGTTTTAACTGTTTGAGTATAAAAAAATAATAAACAGTTTAAAATGTAATATTCTAAAAAAATCAGATTTATACTCATTTTATTACCTATGTAATAATGTTCATATAATAATTAGAAAATAGACATTTAATGTTTATGTTAAAATATGTTTTCTATTTTGAGCATGACGTATATAATTTTTTTTTTTTTAATTAGCAGTGTCACTATCGGTCTTACATTCTAAATTATTTAGTTTTAACTGTCGTAACACCTGCCATAAAGTTGGTAGTAGAATTTTAGACTAAAAATTGTTTGTTATAAATATAATATATGGTTTAACTCCAAAATTACTTTATACTTTAAAAATATGTTCTAAATATTAAGATATAATACCTATTTAATGTCATATTTAAGATGTAATTGTCAATAGTTTTTGTTAAAATTTTAATTATTTAACAACTAACAGAAATTTTTATTTTTTAAATTTTGGGTACATTTGTTATTAAATATATAGGATATAGCACATAAGACTGGATAACTAATTTATATTCTAATAGTTCCATCTATATTTATTTTTAAAAATAAATGAACAATTTAAATTAAATTCAAGTTAAAAATGCTTACTTTTCCAGAAGTAGGAGGTTCTTGAATATAAATATTACTCATTTTATTTTAGCCTGAAAAATATCATATAAATATTAAGATGACAGAAATATTCAAAATTACATATTTTCTTTGATAAACTCCCATTGGACTAAGGAAAAAATTATACTAACAATAGAATCTGTAAAAAGCATACCTAATAACATTATAATTTAATTTGAAACCATTATCATGTTTAAATTTCATACATATATTTTAAAACTTGAAAATAAAAAACTATTAATAAGTATTAGAAATTAAAAGTATAATTGTATTGACAAAATGTCCACTTTTTTTGTCAGCGATAAATGGTACTCCTAGTTATTTCACAACCACTTTTTACTCTCATCCTAGCAACTTCATACATATTATCCTCTATTATTTAAATATAGAACCTAGATATAAAATTATGACATATTATAATAATTAAACAAATTTAAGATATTTCATATTATATGATATTTATACTTATAATATAATTATTATTATATATTTGATAACACTTACTTTCTTCTTTTTATTTTTAATAAGTTATTCCTTACTATACATAATGTAAATTGTAGAGAATAAGTAATAAAATAATTTTATAAATAAAACGTATAAAATATTTATAATTTAATCAGTTTATTTTATTTTTTTGAATGTTTACTCTTTTACATACTTTATCGGTTTATAGTTTTTATATTTACAAACAAATATAGTCCACCAAGTATATTATGTTACTCTGTGATACCACATATCACAGAAATAATCAAATAAATAATAGATTTAACCAAAATTTAATTAGAATTGAAAATTGTTATAATTGTAATATTTCACATTATACAATATTTTTCTATGGTACTGAGAACGTTAAAACTTAAAAGTGAAGTAAAATCAATTCTTCCAAAAAATGATAAGAAATCCTTATCATAGGAATCTTATCTTTGGAAGAACCATAATATATATTATAAGTCTATGGGAGGAACCTTAGATCATATATACTATATATTTATATATACTTTCGTATATATTAGTACAGTATATGACCCAAAGGAAGAACGGTCAAATTAGTGTTCCAGCCACAAATATCTAATAATATAGATATCTGTGGTTCCAGCGATCAAATATAGTGTCCTGTTATCACATACATACTGGCTTGTGATTGGTTCATGATACAAGCTGGCAAGAAGCTGAGGCTATGAAATGAATCTAACATTCTTTTTAAAACATGGTTATTAATGTTAATATATCTGTTAGTCATAAATTCGTATGATACAAGTTACAAGATAGCAAGATTATACCATTATTAATTATTATTGTTCTGAGGTTTACTGTATAATTTGTTCGTAAATATGTTTTAATTTATTGTTGTTGGTCGAGATAATCTTAAATGAGGAATTAAAATTGAAATATATAAAACATTTAATTCATTAATAGTAACTATATAAGACTTAGTAGATAGTTGTTAAATACGTTCACTTTAGCATTTACAAAGTTTACAAATCCTATTAAAGGTTTGTTAAGGACATACAATAAATTATTGAATAATTTGTTTTTAGTGATTAATTTTCATAATTGTAGAAATGGCAACTGAAGAGTTACAAAAACAATTTCAACGTGAACTGGATGCCTATAAACAATGTCAAAAAGAAGTAAACCAATTAACTGGAATGCGTCAACAATTAGATGGTCAACTAAATGAAAATGCAATTGTTAAAGAAGAATTAGCTTTACTAAAACCTTCAGGCGAAGTTTATAAAATGGTTGGACCTATACTGTTGCGGCAGGATCATACAGAAGCTAAAGAAAATATTGACAAGCGCATGAGTTATATAAAAAATGAATTGCAGAGAATTGATGATCGGATTCATTCATTAGAGAGCAAACAAGATGAATATAGAGACAAATTAACTAAGTTGCAACAACAGTTTCAATCCCAACAAGAAAAAAAGTAATTTTTAAAAAAGTCATGAATAATTTAAAAACAACAAAGTTATTACTAATTGTTGATTGTAAATTTATTATTGAAGCCATATAATATGTTCAATCATCACAATACTAATAAATAATTTACTTTAAATATCGATTCTAAAAAAATATTAATATTAAAATATTACATAATATATACAATATATTGATATTTTACTAATTTTGTCTGTGTAAATTAAATTTAAGTGTTTAAAGGTTTAAAAGAATTATCCTTTGTTGAAAAGTAGTCATATTTCCACAAAATTAATACCAATTTTTACTGATATGGTGATACTTGTAGCTCCTATAAAATTATATTTATTACTCATAAGATTTCATATATTTATTATAAATTAATTATATATGATTGAAAATTAAATTGATATTTAAACATCTAATAGTAGTATACAATTAAAAGTAATAGACATCATAATGAATTTAAATATTTTTTTCAGTATAACTGCATGTCTTATTGGATATTGATTTGATTTATATTAAATAATACATATAAAAATTGTATTTATATCTGATAGATTTAAGTGCAAGTGGCATAGTAATAATAGTGAGGCAAAAAAACATATTATTTATATTGTTGTCAAAATTGAGTTCATCTTTACGTTTAAATAAAAGGCTGATTAAATCATCTTGTGTCAACTTAGTCAAAACTCATTATATTTTTTATTACTAATAAAATTTAAAATCCTCATTTGATGCGAAATGTTTCATATTAAATATTTCATCATTTTGGTAAAATAAATTATATTCTCTTTGATTCTAATCATACTATTTTCTTCAATTTAACAATGAAAAAAAAAATGTGTATTAATCTTAGCACATAAAAACATATCATTATAGGTCTATGATATTAATACTGTATACATATATTTTTTAAAACAAGATTATTTCTGTCTTAATTCAAAACTTAAATATACAATGTAAATATAACCATAATCAATATTTATACTTTTGCTTACAAAAAGTGATTTAAATATTTAAATAATTTTGAATTGTTTTATGATTGTTTTTCAATCTTTAGTATTTTATGCCTAGCAAAAAAAAAAAATTCTTGAAAAATAAGTAAAATTTCAAAATCTTTTTGCCTTGTCGTTCTGCAATATGTTTAGATATATTTTTATGAATATTTATAGTCAGTGAAACTATTAACATTTCTTTATATATAATATAAAAACATGTTTTTCTACTCGGCCTTTTATAAATTAACCAAAATGTACATTGGAGTCTAATACTCCATAATATTAATATAATATAAAATTCAATGGATGTATATCTTAAAGTATCTAGAGTATACTTTATTGAAGTAACTGGTATCGTTAATACAATAAAAAAAGAAATTTCCGTATTAGAAAAAGCACCAAGATATTTATTTTTGGAAAAGAAAGTGTTTGTATCTTGGTTTATTGCATTTCGAAAATACTATTAGCTATAATAATTATAAAACTATAATATATATAATATTATTCAAAAGATAAAATATCACCCAAATCTCTATCATTATTACATTAATAGACAACAATAAAAAAAATGGGAAGGTCGATTTCAACCTTTGGAAAAAGATTTTCGTCGTTTTCTATCATTGTGACAAAACGTTTGTTTGCTCCTACCAAAATTTTGATATGTTATTAACTTATAGTACGTTTAATTGTCTTTGAATTAAGATCCCTCCATAAAAAATCGTGGGGGGGGGTGTTCGTAGTTAAATTTCAACTGGAACTGCGTGACTACCGGCCGCATATAACAGGTTATACAGGCAAATAGGCATATATACATTTTTTATAATAAAAACGATATAGGTTAGCTATTACCAAGTATTTTTTTTTCATTACTATAGGTGAAAATGTATATTTTAATAACTATAATATAAAACGTTTTGGAATTTCTTTGTTGCTGTTGTGTTTATATAAATATCTTCATTCTATGGACACAAATGCTGAAATGCTATGAATTATATAATAAAAAATTATAGTTGTATAATAATAATAAACAATTACGCGTTATAATATGGTTGTTTACGCAACTTATAGTACGGATTATGGCGTTGAACTATATGGAAACATAGTTACTGTTATCATATAGTTCAATGGATTGTGCCATTGAGGTAACTTATAATAAGCGTGTTTTTGCAAAGGTATCAAAAGAAAGCTGTTTACTAAAGTGTTTGCTCTTATCACTAAACACCTTCACCAACAGTTTTGTATTTCTGTTACCTATCATTATAAAAATGATAATACAAAATACACTGTATTGAACACTCGTACTCAAGAGTGTCGTGAAATAAAATATATATATATATGAGTGATTAGGATTTAAATTTGTATGATCAGTTTTCACTTCTTTTTGCGACTATATAATATAAGTCTATGGTAATAATCTTATTTTCATTTAGTGATAAGAGAGTGCTAACTTCATATGAATAATTTGTAAACAGTTTATTACTCTTCAATATTTGATTTTTCTTATGACAATGTAAGATGTAAATTCAATAATTTATACACTTATAATTTACAATTTATTAATGACAGAATATTTGAAATTTGGAATTATCAGTATTCTATATAAGTAAGTAGAAAATTACTAATTGTTAAAAAATAGGTACAAAATTAAATGCATTTTATGAAGAATTTACAATTATGTATTACATTAACCTAGGTAGTTGTTATGTTTCATAAATTTTCATTATATTTACATAAATTAAGTAATCGGTTGTATATATAATTATGTTTCACATCGCAAATTAATAATAAATATATATATATATATATATAAATTATTGCATAGTATGTATAATATTTAATAAATAATATTATTTATTATAGAAAACAAATCCATACGTCATACAAACATAAAAATAGGTTCCTTACAGTTAAATCATAAACAAGTAAGAGACAAAACTAACTAAGAAAGTATAATAACTAAATAACTAGATACCATACAATTTGATTAAATAAAAGCTGTAACAAAAATAATTCAAGTTTTAAAATGAAAGAACAAAAACTGGAAAACAACATATATGAAAATAAATCAATAAAAATTAAACGAAAAACTGAAGAATATTTTAGCAACTATGATCCTAATGAGTCTGTTATTAAAACAAAAAAGAAAAGAAAAAATATTGTAGATACAATATTAGAGAACAATAACTCTTTTGAGACAAATAAACCTAATAAAAAGAAAAAACATGGAAAACATTCAAGTTTTGTAGAAGTAT